>JASAMX010024516.1:0-33565 GCA_030248175.1 Microlaimidae sp. YZB2_3
ATTGCTGATAGGACTATAAATGAATTTTGGCAGAACATTAGGTGAATTTGGATAAATGAATTTAGTTAGAGTAAATATTTGGCAGAACATTAGAGTAAATTATTAGAGTAAATATATTTTATTATACTATAAATATAGATTGACTATACTTATTAAATTACATTAGGAAACTATAAATATATTGGATTTTGGCAGAAACTATATCTACTGTACAAAATATATATTTTGGCAGAACATTAGAATAAATTAGAGTAAATATAGTGTGGCTTGGAAGTTCAGTGACAGAAAACATTAGTTAGCTAAAATCTGTGAATCTGTTACACTCCAAAGTAAATTAGAGTAAATGAATTTTGAAAGTGGATTTTTAAGAAAAATCTACAGTAAATATTTGGTGCAAATAATAAAAATTACATTATTCCTTTCCCGTTAAAAAATTATGAAGTAATAATAGAAATATGTCTTATGTAGGTTTCTTTTGAAAATGTGGAAATGAAAATTTTTCCCTTGTAAAGCAAAAACAAAAAACACTTAAAACCATTTGTTTGGTGTTATTTAATTGTATTTTTGAATTTAGTAGTTACATAATAAAATTACATCTATCAAAATGTTTAGAAATATTATAAATAACAAATCCCTTATGTGTAGTAAATTATCTGTTTTGACGATGTGGGGAATGCAAAATTTGCTCATGTAAAGCATAATACTTAAAATATTCTGTAATTTTATTTGTTACTAAAAATGTTGTTTTTCATTTGGTTAATTTTTGTGTTAGAAAACGAGTCTTTCCAAGTAAGTTTTTAAAGAAGTTTAGACCAAGATACTTAGTAGCAAAAAAAAAACATTGCGGAAAAAATCAATTTTAACATGCAGATTTGGGATTAGAAACTGCTACAAAAAATATAAAGCATAAAACGACTTTTCTTCATTTTTTGGAATTGACAAACAAAAAATTATATTAAATTTATAGTCAATGGCTGTAAAAATTTGTGTTTATATTTACGTACAATTATTCTCAAATACAATTTTATTTTACAAAAATTATATAATAATAAAGTTTTTTAGTGTTTGTATGATTTTAATATAATTTCATTTTATTTAATTATATTTAAGAATGCTACCTAAAAAGCTATTTTAATTATTTAAATTTTAAAAATGTTGTTTTCTTACATCTACTAATGTAAAGTTTATGTCTAATTTTAATTATTTCCTTTCTTAAATTATGTTAGTGAATCAGTATTTTTGTTGTCTAATAATATTTTCCTAAACTAGACAAAAAAGTTGGTTTAAAAATATTTCACAATTTAAAAAAAGAAGTGAATTAAAATTTCCATCTGCTGCCTAAAAACAGTTTTGGCACCAAATTTGTATATCCAGTTTGGAAGCTGAAAAATTTGTTTAAGCTCCAACATTCTCTTTAATTTTTTCTTCAGTAGTCTTTATAAGCTTTCCTATAATTAAATATATAAATTGCAATGCTCAATGTTTGCTGTGTATAAACTGGATCACTTTTCACAAACTAATATTTACATTCATAATTGTTTATTTTCTGTTTAATTAATCTTTGGTCGCTGTGTGTCTGTTTATGAATATAAATATTCTTAGTTCCCAATCCTATATGTCTAAACTATGGATAAATTAAATTTTTATCTATATGTTTAAGTCATTTTATCACTTTAGAAATCAAAAATCAAAATTGTTTGAAAAATGTCCTTTGACCCAGTGGAACTGGAGCTTCCGGTCCCTCGGGGACAAAAACCTAAACCAAAATGGGCTGAAAAATGTGTATGAACCATAAACTTATAGCTACTATTAGTCTTTTCTGGCAATGGGTTAACTAACAATGACGGTAAAGCAGATCTATAAATACTTATTTGTATACCTGATATATCCGTGGGTACAAAAATGAGTGCTTGACAAAGTTATATGCTAATGTGACACATTGTGTTCCCTTTCCGCTAAAACTCAAAGTGCAGTGTAAAGTGATTATCTTTCCCTTTCTTGTTCGGCTATGTGTATGGATAGATGTTATATCTTTGACTTCTGGAGGTTACGGGTTCAATTCTGTCAAAACTCTCCAAATAAATTTGTCTAAGTCTTTCAGTGCCTGGGTTGTGATTTTTGCTTCCACTTTGGGTCGTCACACTAAGGATGGCAATTTGTTTCACAAATGAATAAATACAGCTTTGTATTTGTTCAGAATTATAAGGAAATGAACAAACGCCACTCATGTTTTTTATTTCAAAATGAAATAATAGCTTTGCTGATTGGTCTAAATTCCCCAACATTATGTCATTATTGTGATGTTATTTGTTTTAGTGGACAAATGTGTAATGATCATATCAGATCGCTTAACCAGACACTGGCACCGGGGGGGGGGGTTGGGAACTCACTCTCTCTACCGGAGAAGGGGGGTTTACCTCTCCCCCTTAGGAAGCAAAAGGAAAAAGGTCCTAACCGCCCCAATTTTGGAAAAATGAAAAAGAAAAAAAAATGACTTTAAAATGACTTTTAAACTGCCTCCAAACTTAAAGTTTTGAGGTCAAAATGAACTCGTTTAACAATAAAAGGCTCAAAAATGCTATAAAAAAGGGGCTTTTTGACCTAAAATTAGCGTTTTTCACTGTATTTTTCTTCAAAATCGAAACTATATGGGTAAATGAACTCCAGAAAAAAAAAAAAAGTGATGTATGGAATTGGGGTGTGTTTTTTTGGGGATTTTAACCCTTCCCCCTAATTTGGGGTTTAATCTCATGACCCCAACTTGCCCATATGCTTAACTACAGTATTGTATTAGGTAAAATCTCACTTTTTGGCCTTTGCGATGGACTTTTCACACAAAAATCATGAAAGTGCAGAATAAACAGTTTATAATATAACTTTGGGTTAGAGATATATAACAATATTGGTTGATAATTACTCTCATTGGACTTTATATCTTTGACTAAAATTATGTAAATGATATGTGTAAATATACGGTTTACTACATAACTTTGCATAAATTAACAACAGTTTGGCTGAACAAATCTGGCCAAACATTAAATCTACAGTTTACACTTCTTCCAGTACTACGACTTAATCTCTATAAATTGTTTACCGTACTATACACACAGTTCACTTATAGCTTTGCGCAAAATAAATGTGACACCAATTGTGCAATAATGAAAACCATATTATATTAGACCTTTTTCCATGATTAACATCTGCCATGCATGATGTGAAGTTTAGAGATGTGCCGACTTGATTATTATGAAATATAAATTTCAATGCACATTATTTTATGTAGGTAAGGGTGAAAACAATGGGCAGATAATTCAAGGCTGGTTTATACTTTGTTGATCCAAAGGCACAAAACCCCACCAAAATAATAAATTTTAAAAGCAAATTTTAAAACCTGTTCACTTTGAGCTAGTCCAGAGTACTTTTGGACAACGAAATTGTCCTCTCAAATAACTAAAGGTTCGTTGCACAATTCTGAAATGTCCTTTGGACACTTTGTAGTTTGTCAAAACAAATATTAACGTCTTAAGTACTGTTCCAAAGACAGTCCGAAAGTGTTCAAACTTGTTTAGAATGTAAACTTTGAAATATATTAATTTTTGTCTGGGTCGGTTTAGTATTGCACAGTTCAAATCAACATTCTTTGGACAAATCGAAATGTTTTTGGACAAGTAAAATTGGCTTTTGAACAAGTAAAATTGTCCTTTGGACAAAACGTCCGACAATCCAAAACCACGAATTTTGAACCAGTCATCTAGTCCAAATGTTTTTTCATCTTCTTGATTGTTCATAATTGTTTGCAAAATTGTTTTTTGCTTTTTGTCTTTTGGAGGGATGCACATTGTATAAACAGGTTAAAATTTCGACATTGTTTTTAAATTGTAATTTTTTACTATATATCTTTTGAACTATTCCTTCGACTTTCTGTTTCACTTTGGAGGAAGTATAAATGAAAATAGGCTTAATTTCATATTAGAATACACTTTTTAGTACTATCGATTAAATAGTATGCCGATTATTTATTATAATATATAGAGTTCACAACATTTTGCGCAAGTGGGTCAAAACAACTGAGCGATTACTTTTAGACTATACTATACTTCAATGTAAACGATTAACATGTACTATGCTGTTGCAGGGTGTCTCCAATGTACTACCGTCCCCAACCGGGAAGTACGGTTTGCCCCTACCTGGTTGTTATCGGATTCTCAAGGTACTTATACCGATTTCGATAATAGTTATATTATAGAAATGGTATAGAAAGTATATAGAAGTAAGTACCTTGAGAGCAGTCCAATAACAACCAGGTAGGGGCAGACCGTCTCCCCGGTTGGACAGGGAGCGTCCATACCGTCAACACCCTGCAACAGCATAGTACATGTTAATCGTTAGTAAAGTGAAAAGTGTAGTATGGTCTAGTATAGAAGTAATTATCGCTCAGTTGCTTTCACCTTCACCTTGCGCAAAATAATGTTGTGAACTCTATATATTATAATAAATAATCGGCATACCCTACAACAGTCAATACATGTTAATCGATAGTACTAAAAAGTGTATTCTAATATGGAATTAAGCCTGCTTCATTTCATACTTCGTCCAAAGTGCCCAACAGAAAGTCGAAGGAATAGTTCAAAAGATATATAGTAAAAAATTACAATTTAAAAACAATGTCAAAAGATAATTTTTTAACCTGTTTATACAATGTGCTCTGTTCAAAGTGTCCAAAAGACAAAGAGCAAAAAACAATTTTGGACAAGACAAAGTTGTCCTTTGGACAATCCAAAGATGTTTTTTGGACAATCCGAAAAAAAAACATTTGGACAATCTAATGGCTGGTTCAAAATTCGTGGTTTGGATTGTCCAAAGGACGTTTTGGCATGTCCAAAGGACAATTTTACTTTGTTCAAAAGCCAATTTTACTTTGTCCAAAAGACGTTTAGGATTGTCCAAAGAATGTTTTGGCTTAAGTATGAACTATCCCCAAGGGTGTCTTTTGAACAACCAAAACAAAATTAATATATTTCAACTTACATTCTAAACAAGTTTGAACACTTCGGACTGTCCTTTGAACAGTACTTAAAAACGTTAATATTTTGTTTAAAGGACAAACTCCCGAAAGTGTCCAAAGGACATTTCAGATTGTGCAAAGGAACCTTTAGGTTGTTTAAAGAACAACTTTAACTTGTCCAAAAGTACTCTGGAGCTGTCATTTAGACACTTTGGACGAAGTGAACAGGTTTTAAAATTTGCTTTTGACTTTATTCTTTGGCTTTTTTTCATTGGGTTTTGTCCTTTAGATATATGGGACAAAGTATAAACCAGCCTTGAATTATCTGCCGATTGTTTTCACCCTTACCTTGCATAAAATAATGTGGTGAATTTTATATTTCATAAATAATCATCGGCACACTCTAAACCAGCATCATAGATGTTAATCGTTAGTAGTGAAAAGTATAGTGTAGTATAGACTTCATTATTGACAAATTGGTGTCGCGTTTATTTTGCGCAAAGTTATTTAGTGAACTGTGTGTATCACAATTGATAATATACAGTAAAGCAAATTTATAGAGGTAAGTCGTTAGTACTGGAAGAAGTGTAATATAGATTTAATGTTTGGCCAATTTGTTCAGCCAAACTGTTGCTTTTAATTTATGCAAAGTTATGTAGTAAACCGTATATTTACACATATCATTTACATAATTTTAGTCAAAGATATAAAGTCCAATGGAGTTAATTATCGACCGATTGTTGTTATCTGTATTTAACCCAAAGTTATATTATAAACTGTTTAGTTCTGCACACTTCATGATTTTTGTGTGAAAAGTCATCGGCTTTCAAAGGCCAAAACTAAGACCGTTACCCTAATACAATGCTGTGGGTTAAGCTCATACATGGGCAAGTTGGTCCGGAGTGGGGGGGTTAAACCCCAAATTAGGGGGAAGGGTTAAAATCCGAGAAACGCAAAATACCCATATCGTTTTTTTTCTGGGGTGCATTTTACCCATATCGTTTTTCGATTTTGAAGAAAAATAGGTGAAAAACGCTAATTTTAGGTCAAAAAGCCCTTTTTATAGCATTTTTGAGCTTTTTATTGCTTAAACATTCATTTTGACCTCAAAACTTAAGTTTGGAGGCAGTTAGAAGTCATTTTAAGAATATTTCTTCATTTTTCCAAAATTGGGGGGGGGGTTGACCTTTCCCCCTCCTCCTCACTTTGAGTGGGGGGGGGTTAACCCCCTCTCATCGGGGAACGGAACGCCCCCAACCCCCCCCCGTGCCCATGTATGGTTAAGCTGAGTACAATTATGATCGCTTACACCGTCGAGTTTTGTCCACTAAAAAGCGAATAACCGTGGGATATAATAACATAATATACAAAATTCATCCAATCAGCGCGACTTATTATTTCATTTTTGAAATAAAAAAAAGCATAATCACGCGTTTGTTCGTTCCTTCTGATTATTAAAACAATGCCCGAAGCTGTATTTATTACCGTTGTACTATAAAACTCGAATTGCCATCCTTAGTGTGACGACCCAAAGTGGAAGCGAAAATAACCAGGCGCTGAAAAATTTAGACAGCCAAATTTATTGAAAAATTTGGCCGATACAGGAATTGAACCCGTAACCTCCAAAGTCGACTCTGGCGTGCTATCCATTACACCATAGGCCGGACAAGGAGAGGGGAAAGATAATCGCCTTTTATTAACGCTTGCACTTTGAGTTTTCACGGAAGGGACACAATGTGTCACATTAGCATATAACTTTGTCAAGCACTCATTTTTGTCTCCGCGGATTATCGGTGCGATAATATTTATAATCTATTTTACCGTCATTGTTAATTAACCCGTTGCCAGGAAAAAATAATAGTAGCTATAGTTTAGTGGTTTCATACCCTTTCACCGGTTTCTCCTTTTTCGCCCATTTCGCCTTTAGGTCCTCTTTGTCCCCGAGGACCGGGAGGTCCTTCCGGTCCACTGGGTCCCTAAACAGTTCAACAATTTTGATTTTTGATTTCTAAAGTGAATGATGACTTAAACATATAAATAAAATTTTAATTTCATAGAGATCCGAGTCATTTAAACATATAGGATTGGGAAACTAAGAATATTATATTCATAAACAACACACAGCGAGCCAAAGGCAGCGTGCATCAAAGAACCGAAAATGGGACAGGGATTTATATATGAAAGTCAATGTTGGTTTGTGAAAATAATCAGTTTATACACAGCGAACATAACGCTGCGATTTATATATTTAATTATAGGAGAGCTTATAAAGACTACTGAAAAAAAATTAAAGAATGCTTGGAGCAAAAGCAAATTTTCGACTTCGACTGGATATACAAATTTGGTGCCAAAACTGTTTTTCACGGCAGATGGAAATTTTAATTCACTTCTTTTTAAATTGTGAAATATTTTTTAAAATAATTTTTTTGTATTTATTTAAAAATATTATTAGACAACAAAAATATAATTGGCTAACATAGTTAAGAAAAGGAAATAATTAAAATTAAAGAAAAACTGACATAAACTTTACTTTAGGTGACTGTAAAAACAACATTTCAAAATTTTAATAATTAAAATAGCTTTTTAGGTAGCATTCTTGATATAGTAATAAAATGAAATTATATTAAAATCATACAACGCTAAAACTTGTATTATATAATTTTTTGTAAAATAAAATTGTATTTAAAAAATAACTGTACGTAAATTGTAAACACAAATTTTACAAGCCATTGACTATAAATTTAATATAATTTTTGGTTTGTAAATTTAGCTTTTTGTCAATTAGAAAAAAATGAAGAAAAGTCGTTTTATGCTTTATATTTTTGTGCACGGTACTAATCCCAAATCTGCATGTTTAAAATTGATTTTTTCCGCAATGTTTTTTTTTTGCTACTCCTAAGTATGCTTGCATTCTAAACTTCTTTAAAAACTACTTGGAAACATTTACTAAACACAAAAATTACAACCAAATGAAAACAACAGTTTTTAGTAACGAATAAAACCAGATATTTTTAAGTGTTTTCTGTTTTACATGAGCAAATTTTGCATTCCCACATCGTCAAAACAGATAATTTACTACACATAAGGGATTTGTTATTATAATATTATATTTTATAAACATTTTTAGGATGATGTAATTTTATTATGTAGCTACTAAACTCAAAAATACAATTAAATAACACCAACAGATAAAACCAAATGGTTTTAACTGTTTTTTGTTTGCTTTACAAGGGAAAAATTTTCCATTTCCACATTTTCAAAAGAGGGAATTTACTACACATAAGTATTTGTTATTATTATATTACTTCATGATTATTTTTTAACAAAAAGGATAATGTAATTTTATTATTTAGCAAATATTACTGTAGATTTTTCTTAAAAATCCGCTTTTTCAAAATTAATTTATTAATTGGGGCTTGGAGCTGGGCTCAAAACCAGCGGCTTTTCCCTCACTAGGGAACGGTCTGTCACTGAACTACCCAAACCACGGTAATATTTGACTAAATTCATTCTTTCAAAAGGGATGCTCTTAAAACGCGCTTGCTTACCATAGATCCTGGCCTTCCCTGCAAATAAATTTTAAGTTATTTTGTGGTTACTGATTAATTTAAAATATACTCAGTCAAACCTTATTTATAGTTATATAAAAACTTAATCAATAAGGACCGGCGAATAAAAAACGTACAAAGCATCCTCAATCGCAGTCGTGGGAAGTGTTCTAACTAAGATAATTTATCCAATCACAGTAATGCATTTTGCCTTAAAAATTGATTTGTATTGATTGCCCTATGTAAATATGCCTCTTATCGCGCACGCACCGACGTACGACTGCGTAATTTTCAGAATATTGCCTTGAAATTTATTTATTTATTTACAAACATATTTCCGACTCACAATTCCCATTTTGCGCTATTTTTTCACATTTTTTTTTTAATTTCAAAACAAATGGCTGTAATTTCAAAATAACACTAGGTTTTCAAAACATTTTAAGAATTCTAAACTCGCTGTTAAAAATAATTTTCAATTATTTATGTCCAATATCTATGTAATTTTCATTTTCATAAAATACAAAATAAAACAACAACAAACTTTTAAACGTTGTAAAACTTTTTTTTTTAGTAAAACGGCAATTGCCAGTATTTATTAGTGAGAAAATTTAAATTTAATCTAAAATTTATGTTAATTAATTAGAATTTACCGTCATTCCAGGTTTTCCTCTGTCTCCTTTTGGTCCAGGGGGCCCTTCTTTGCCCTAAAATGATAAAAAAAGTGCATGTTTAGTCAAATAAGCCAGAATAATTCAGAATATACAACTTATTTTACGGAAAAAATTGTTTCAGTTAAAAACACACAAACAGAGTTTACCATACAAGGCGTTTTTATTCCACAGTTTGTTTAGTAAATATTGTGATTTTTATTTCAAAGCAACGCAAAAGTTGCTTATTTTGTTATCACAATTTAATTTAATTAAAAACAAAAACTAACCAAAACGACATTATCACTCTTTTAATCAGTGTATGTGCCAAAATATTTTAGAGCTACAGTAACAAACACATACATAACAGTAGAAACTAATGAAACAAATAATATATTGCTAATCTAGATGTATCTGTTGATTTTATAACGTTTTTACCAATTTTTTTTACCACCATATTATGATTACTTTTCAGACAAAAGTGTTTAAGTATCATATTAAAATCATTTAGACGTTTTGAAAACAATTATTAATGCTTGATCATTGCAAATAAATGCGTAAACAAAATAATAAACGCGAAAATTATAAATTTTAGAAAAAAAAAATGTTGCATGGCGAAATCTTTTAGGTGTGATTTAACGGAATGACAAGTGACAAGAGTGACTGTTTGCTGCGTTTACACCGCAGCAAACAGTGACAGCGTAACGGTATAAACTCGCTCGAACCGCGTTATTACTTATCACTGGTCACTTTAGTGTGAACTAATTAATACAAGATATAGACAAAATGATTTCTTTGAAACTCATATCATTGAATAAGTTTGACATTATTTGGTATCAAATAAATTTAAAAAAAGTTTTTCTGAAAAACTATGCGAGAAAGAACTTCGTACTTGTTAAACAAAAATCATTTTTAATGTTGTGGTGATTTTTTTTTTGTTTTTTTTTTTGAACAAACCAGAATTACATTGTATCAATTGAAGTGTAGCTTATTTCTTTAACTAAGCAATTACCAAAAATATACTAAATAAAAAATTCACTCTGAGGTTTTGATGCTGTTAAAAAAACATTCATTTAAAATATTCATTCATTCGATATTTTTTCTTATTACTCCAGAAAGGCTCACCTATATAGAAGCTTTTACACTCCAATTTTCACAACCAAACGCACACATGTTTACCCTTGCCGAAATAGTACTTATAAGTATTTGATTCGACATTAAAAATACATTAAATTTTAAAGCATAAATAAACAATTTTAAAGCATTTTGTTTCGGTAATTTTTTTGTTATTGACATTGAAATTATTGTACACACTTTCTGGTACATTGACGATTTCATTCACACGTATACAATATTATATATACATTATACTTACTACAACAAATAAAAATAAATCACCCAGAGGCAATTCTACTGTAAATTACACAACTGGTCGGCACTGTGGTTGGGAGTTTCGTCGTTACCACTGCAAAATGAGCCACAATTAGTATAAAATATATGTGACTGTAACTCATTTTATATTTCAAACAGAACCATTTTAACAACGGAATGAGTCACAATCACGTGTATTTTATAATGACAGTGGTTCATTTTGCTGTAGTAGCCACGGTTTGGTCGGTAAGAAGTTCGCCAGTTGCCGACAGAAAGTACAATGTAATATTTCTTCTGTTGTTTTTTTGCTAATTTCCTTGTTTTTTTTTGTTTTTAAAAAATATGGAGGATATTTCCAGTCCAAAAAAAAACTAATTTATCTATTAGTGATGCTGCCCGAAGCTCCGGAACATAATTTTGGAGGATCTGACACAATGAGTCAGAAGCGTCATAAAATGCTTATAACTGTGACTTTTTTATATCGTAAACCACGAATAATCTAAACAAAAATAGTCAGAGTCACGTTGATTTTATAATGATTGTGACTCCTTGTGTCAGAGTAACGACGATATCGTCGTTACTTTGACACAATGAGTCAGAAGCGTCATAAAATACTAATAACTGTGACTCTTTTTATATCGTAAACCACCAATAATCTAAACAAAATGAGTCAGAGTCACGTTGATTTTATAATGATTGTGACTCTTTGTGTCTGAATAACGACGCCATGCTCGATGGACTTGCGTCTGGGTGTTAAAAATTTCAGTGGTTTTGCAAAAAAAAAATACTAACAAAGGTGAAAAAATAGAATTGCAATATTTTCCAGTCTATGTGTCTTCCTCGTGTTTCAATTTTTAATTACACAGCTTTCTTAAGAAGATAGGCCAAAATTTTATAAAAATTTTATTTATTTTTTCATTGGATAAATCAATGTTTTTAACAAATACGCCGGTCTGTTAAAAATAATTTCTAACGCTTCGCCATTTCTTACACCCGATTTAACCTTTCTGATTTTCATCGCGTTTAAAACGCAGAAGTAAAGCGGTTCTTGGCTTTTCAGGTTTGATGACCGAGGAAAGAGACCATAGCAAACCAGATAAAAGTCGAGAGGCAACATTTAATATTGAACAGTGATGAATTTAGGACGCATTTAAGACGGCTTTTTTATTCTTTAAAAACCGAAAGGGGTTAAAAAGGAACTGCATATTTGCAGTAGTTTGCTATATAAAAAACAGAGGACCATAATAATTAAAAAAATTAATAACTAAATAATTAATATTAATAATTAAAAAAAAATCAGCCAGTTCACAATCAGTTTATTTTCGTGATTAAAAATTGATTATTGTAATTCGCAAAACTCGATTCCCTCTGAATAGTTATCCATATGTCTTTTTTTATCCCTCAATAAAAAACCGCACAACCCTGCCGTGGTTCTAGAGTTTTCACCTTTGCTAATACTAAAGCGGGAATTCGTAATGCAACTAAATTCTACTACAGGCATAGTATCATAAGCTATACGGTTATGAAATTATTATTATATACTCGTATAATAGAATTCTTCAATGCGAATAAGCGAGATTACCAATCGAAAATCACAATCATGTGGTTTATGTATAATAAATAGATGTATATTTAAAAAATACTTTTTGAAAATAAGTTATAATAAAACTCACTTCCGGCCCGGATCGACCCATAGGGCCGCGAACGCCCTTCTCTCCTGGAGGACCCTAGAATCACAAAGGGATAAAAATCAATATTCAATCAATAAATAATAGACAAAAAGCGATGGGGTAGTCGCCAAACGTAATGATAGAACAAAACACATAAATACTGCACTTCTAATGGAGCCTTAATTTCAAACATATTCACGTCATTATTTTTTTAATTTTAAAGTTTCTTTGAACTGTTTTAATGGATGTATCAGCGAAAAGTCCTCTAAAACACAGGGGAAATAACGTAAGTGGGACTCACTTACGTTAAATCCCTGACGATGATCTGTTAAAGATCGAAACGTTGGTAATAAAGATTCTACACCAATTAATTTGCCTTCACACCATGCCTCAAACTAACATTCATTTGAATTAACGATTAGAAATTATTTATAATATTAAATAAAGATAATTTTATTAATATAATAAAAATATTTGATATAATTTTATCATTTTAATCAATTTTTTTGATATACCTTTTTAATCACTTTTTTGTGATAAAAGATTTAAATTAAGGTTCCATTCTTTTTTAAAACACACTAACACAATAAATAACCCCACTCAAAAATTTTACCATTCACGGGGGAAATAGTTTGAAAAGGAAAATAATATTTTTAATTAGGAAATAAATAAGTTTTAGGCATTAGTATTGGAAAATTTTAATGTGTGAAGTTATAGCTGAAATTTTAAATTGCTTCAATTGATGAAAAAATCGACTGAAAATGACAAAAAAAAAATTTCAGACGTATTTTGCTTTAACCAAAGAAAAATGACCTGAGATTTTTTTTTTTTTTTTGACAAACGGTACATGTATATAAAAATTGGGTTTGAATGACCTTACGACTAACGCGCTAAGGCTAAACATTCCAATATTTATAGTTTAAAACTTAACAGCTCATACCCGCTGGACCTAACTTCCATTGAAATTTACACTATCGATCGTTTTCACAAACCATACATTGGCCTTCGTTTCATAATTATTCATATCATAATTATTCCCGTCCGTAATGCACTGGGCTTTGTTTCGCTGCGCCCGTTTTTTTATTACGTCATCATTACGACAGGACTTAACAAACGACCGCGGCAAATAAAACCGTGTGTGTCAGATAGTGATGTTCTACGGAGCTCCGAGCTTTGGAGCTTCGGAGCGTAGGAAGGTTACCTTCGGAGCGGAGCTTCATTTTTCGGAGCTCCGGAGCAATTTCTAAAGCTTCTTCAGCTTTCAATGGCCGGAGCTCCGGAGTATAATATTGGATGTGACAAAGGAACATCACTAGTCTTAGAGAATCGAAGAGGTGGCAACGCGATGGGATCAAAAAAGTTTAAAATTTATGTGTTTTGATTGAAGCAGGATATACAAGGCTAATTCCTTAATGCGATATGCAAATCAAGTCCAGGGGCATATTTCATAAAGATCTTTGTAATTGTAAAGTAATAAACGCATTTAATTTCTTCTTATCCCGGTAAGGGCGCCTCTTGAACCTGCCTCCGGAAAACTGAAGGCAGATAAAGGCTGGTTCATATCTTCATATCATATCTAGGCTGGTTCATTCTTCAGTTCATATCTAGGTTGGTTTATTCTTATGACAAAACGTCTTTTGGACTTTGTCCAAAGGACAAATACAGCGTAAAAACGTCTTTTGGACTTTGTCCAAGGAACAAAACCAAAGGACGTGTTCATACTTTCTTGTCCTTTGGACTTCTCCCTTTGGATTTTGTCCTTTGGACTTTGTCCAAAGTACAAATTTTAAGTTGCGTTTATACTTCGTCCAAAGGACAAAGTCCAAAGGACGTTTTGGTTTGT
Source organism: Microlaimidae sp. YZB2_3 (assembly GCA_030248175.1). NCBI lineage: Eukaryota > Metazoa > Nematoda > Chromadorea > Desmodorida > Microlaimidae > Microlaimidae sp. YZB2_3. The sequence continues at coordinate 14,085 of JASAMX010024516.1, forward strand.
CCTTTGGACTTTGTCCAAAGGACGTTTTGTCATAAGTATGAATAGACCTTAAATGCTATTTGTGTTACTTGATTTAAATAAGAGCAGTAAAACAAGCGTATTAGTTATTTTTATGTTAGTTTATGTCACCTTTGGACTTCTCCCTTTGGATTTTGTCCTTTGGACTTTGTCCAAAGTACAAATTTTAAGTTGCGTTTATACTTCGTCCAAAGGAAAAAGTCCAAAGGACGTTTTGGCTTGTCCAAAATAACGTTTTGGCTTTTGTAAAATTGTATTTTGGATTTTGTCCAAAGGACGTTTTGTCATAAGTCTGAACCAGCCTTAAAACTGCCACATGGAGGCAGGGTGGAGGCAGGTAGGAGGCAGGGTGGAGGCAGGTAAGCGGCAGGTGACATATAAAGTTTGAACCAGCCTTAAAACTGCCACATGGAGGCAGGGTGTAGGCAGGTAGGAGGCAGGGTGGAGACAGGTAGGAGGCAGGGTGGAGGCAGGTAAGCGGCAGGTGACATAAGAAGTATGAACCAGCCTTAAAACTGCAGCATGGAGGCAGGGTGGAGGCACGTAGGAGGCAGGGTGGAGGTAGTTAAGAGGCAGGTGACCCTGCTTCCTATGTTGAAGCTTATACAGGTTAGGAGGCACGTAGGTGACAGCTAAAACTGCCCCGGAGGCAGGTAAGAGGCAGGGTAAAGGCAGGTAGGAAACAGGTAAAAACCATTTTTTCCGATTGAGGCTCTCCGTTTTTACCGGGTTATTCTATTAATTAAAACAAATACGTACATAACTGTGGAATTTACGGAATTTATAAATTTGTAATTTTTTAGTTTTTTTCTAATTTTCTGAACGTAATTTTATGAATATAATTTTAATTAAAATACAAAAGAAAAATATGCGTTTATTATTTTATAGCTGTAAATTAATTACAAGCAATTTTTATAAAATGGGCCCCAACACAAAATTTTTTTTAACACATTATAATGCTTGCATTTTGTTAGTTTACTTTCCTTTTTAGCTGTCGTAATTTATGACCTGTACATTTTACTAATAAATAAAAAAATTTTTTTCTCAATTGATACTCGATCTCCGGAGCTTAATTAAGTGATCACGACGCGCGATCTTCCACTGCGCCATCAAACTCCGTCCGAAGACCTATGTACAGTTTATGAAAATAGTCGATAAATAAACGGATCGCTTTAAACTCGTTTTTTAAACGTAAAAAAACTGAAAAACTTATGTTGCGTATAAGCGGTAAGAAAAGTGCAGATGAAATAAAAGAAAAAAACACAAATAATAATCAAAATATAATTAAAAAAACTAAAAACACCCACTGGCAACCCCATGGCACCGGGCTGACCGTCGAATCCAACTCCTTGTTCCCCTTTGTCTCCTTTGGAACCAGGAGGTCCCGACAATCCCGCAGGACCCTAAAAAAAGTGTAATTAAGTGTAATTTAATTTAATTCAATTTAATGCAATTAAGTTTAAATGTAGGGTAGTTGACTTAATTTCGGCCACCTTTTTATATTTGTTTAGATAAGTTTTTTCTGATTTTTCCAATCGACCCAAAATTTGGTCTAAAAATCAAAGTATAGCTATTTTTGTTATTCCAGTGCAAAATTTTAAAATTTCTGTTACGCTTAAAGATCAGTGGAGGTTTAAAGTTTTTTTTATAGTGGCCGAAATTAAGGCGCGATCCATTACCTTCGGTCACCTAGAAAAAGGGGCTATAACTATTGCCAAAACGAACAATAAAATTTTTTAAAGTTAGCAAATTTATCCTTAGGTATTGTTCTTGGTACATAAAACTTAATTTTTTCCCGTTTGCAAACTTTAATAGTTATTAGCAAGATTTTTAATAATTCTGTCAAAATCTTAAAAAAACAAGTTTTAATAACCTGTATTTTTTGTTGAATTTTTTTTTGGCTTACAAAAACGCCAAAAAAAATCAAACGAGGATAAAAATTCTTTATAAATATGGTAGTAAGATAATATTTGAAAACAGCAAAAAACGACAGGTTCTTTCACCTAAATTTTAAGGTGGCCGAAATTAACGGAATCTTAAAATGCGTAGTTAGTTGAAAAGTGATTTTGAAGAAAATATTAAAACATGAAAATTACCTATTTTGAGCTTTAAATAGAAGATATTTTAAGGTTATATAGTGCTTTGTTCTAAATTTGATGCAGTTTAAACACAAAGCAAAAATTAAGAAAATCACAAAAAATTCACTTTTTGTATGATAATGTTGATAATGCAGAATAACAAATATAAAAAACTTTTGCAAAAACACTTTATTCAACATTCATCCAGTTACTTTTGTGCTAGTTCTTTTCTGTTTTAAAAATAAGCCAATTTTCTAACACCCTAAATTGATGGCCGAAATTAAGGTCTGGCCGAAATTAAGTCAGATACCCTAATATAACTACAGTTAACATTTTCAGTGTAAAATTATTATTATTATTGATTTGATAAAAAATGATTAAAATCAGATTTTAATTTTTTAGTATACTAAACGTTTTTTGTTTTGTAGTTTTATTGCTTTCTAACTATTCTATAGTAATCCAAGTCACAGATGTTTTCCAGGAGTAATTTGTGTAAATCGTAACAAATATACTTATATTTACTTTAAAAATTTGTTTAGTATAGTTTAAAATATTTAGTATAGTTTTAAAAAAACTAAAGTTTAAACAAAAATGGACTAAAAACTTTTTGGACTAAAAATTTTTATGTAGACATATTTCACTAACAAAAGGGTTGATGTAGACGACACATATATTAATGTATAGCAACTTTGAATGGTATACAGCAAGAATATATAACACAAGAGAATGTCCGACTGTACACTAAATTTTTGACCAAAATTTGGCAAGAAAAGTCGCACTTTCAAATCTGTGTGCGACTTTTCTCGCAAAAAGCCGCCATTTTCTGCTAGTTTTTCGGCGCTGCTATTTTTAACACAGTGTTAGTTTTCTTGCAGTGGGGACTGCGACTTTTTTGCACTCAATACTGCTTTATTGACACTGCGATTATTTTAGCACTGCGAGTCTAGCTGCACAACAAAATAAAAAATAAAAACGAAGCGAAGCGAAAATTTTGTGTTTAAATGATTAAAAGTCATTTTCTAATGTTAAAATGTAAAATTTTTTAGTTTAAATGAAATAAAATAAAAAAATTTTCAAGTGTTTTATTCCATTTAACCAGCGTCTGTATTTTGTTTTTGTTGTGCAGCCAGACTCGCAGTGCTAAAATAATCGCAGTGCGAATAAAGCAGTATTGAGTGCAAAAAAGTCGCAGTCCGCACTGCTTTAAAAATCGCAGCGCGGAAAAACTAGCGGAAAATGGCGAATTTTTGCTTGAAAAGTCGCACAAACGTTTGCAAGTGCAACTTTTCTAACAAAATTTTGATCAAAAATTTAGTGTACAATCGGACATTTTCTTGGGTTATATATTCTTGTATACACTAACAAATTTTTGTATACATCGACCGCACCGTTAGCGAGATATGCTTACCTGAAGTTTGTTTTTATTTTTGTTCAGACTTTAGTATAGTTTTAAAACATCTAGAGTATACAATAAGTGCAAGGTATGTGTGACACTTACCCGCCTTCCCGGAGGTCCAGGAGGTCCCATCACAGTTTGAATTTCGCCTTTGTACTGAGTCACAGGGCCCTAAAATACCTTTTAAATAGGGTACGGGGTCTTTAGAGACACAAGCAGGGATTTTGGAGCCATCGAAAATTTTTGGAAACTTGGAGCCACGAGCAATGGGAATTTGAAGCCTTCAAGAAAAAATTGGTTTGGGGTTAGGTTTAGGCTTCGTTTAGGCTTAGGTACACGTTTCTAGCGATTTTTATTTTTGGCTCCAAATTCCCAACTTACGGCTCCAAGTTCCCTATTTTTCGCTCCAAGTTCCAGCTTCAAGTTCCCAAGGCTCCATCGACCGTAAATCTTAAATAATCGATTTTACAATGGTTTGGAAAATTTTTTTCTATTGACCCCGGCATTTTTTACATTTTTTCTATTTTTTCTATTTCTATTGATTTGGCATCTAGTAAAATCAAATACAATAATATAAGAAATAGGTTCAACTTCTATATAAAAAGTTCAGACAGTGGATATTATATTGGCACAATAAGAGCACTTCTATTATGAGGACATATTCGCCATTATATTTCACGTGAATTTCAGTGGAGAGTATACCATTATAATAGCACACTTTAATTAAAAATAGACCATTGTAATAGCAATCTCATTATAATGATATATTTGCAATTATAATTCACGTGAATTTCCGTGGAAATTACGCCGTTATAATGGCATAACTTAATTTTATCCCGAATTTAAATGGATTTATTCATAATATTTCTTCCAATTAATTTGAACAAATGACGCAAGCCTAAGCCCACGGTTTTAAAAATAATATTGCGTTTGTATAATTTAAAAATAACCTTGACTCAACAAACGGTCCAACGCATCTCTATAACCATACGTATATAATGTAGTTTAATGCCTTTTGTTTTTTATTGCTAAATTCTTCTGAGATAATTTTTTTGTACAACTTCTTGTTTCTTTCAAAAATCTATAAATATAAACAAGCGCATACGTCTGAAAAAAATCCTGCTTATCTTAATTGGAGCGATCGGGTCTAATTTAGACTGAAACCAGAGCTTGAACCCGAAAAAAAACGTAAGCCTAACCAATCCATTTTCTTAATTAGGGCTCAAATTTCCTATTCTTCCCATAAATACCACAAAATAACCACACATGTGGTGATATTTAAACCTCCCAAAATAATGGGAACTTGAAACCTTTGATAAAAAAATAGCTTCCGCTTAGGTTTAAGTTTTAGACGGTGAGTCCCCTTGACGCACCTATATTTTTTGAATGAATATTTATACACAAATACCGCGAAATTGCTTACCGCAGGTCCGAGTAGACTAGGTGAATCGATTAGTCCCGGGGGTCTTAAATTCAGATTTGGGGTTAGGTTTAGGTTGGGAGTACCAATTGCCGCACCTATATTTTTATTCCTAAAAACTAGTGATGTTCCTACCCTCCAATATCATGCTCCGGAGCTCGATTTAGAGACGGAAGAGCCACGGGTACTAAAGAGCCACAATTTTGGGACCTAAGAGCCGCACTTTTTGGGACTAAAGAGCCACAAAAAGGTCACCTTAGAGCCAATGGAGAAAAGCAAAGAGATTAGGAGAAGGAAATGGCGGGACCTTAGAGCTGGACACCAAAGAGCCCAGAAGGAAGACACATAGTGACCAAAGAGCCAAAAGGGACAGAACTATTTAGAAATAACTTTTACATGCGTAAATAGACATCGTAAGAGAGACCAAAGAGCCAAACGTAAAAAAACCGTTAATAAAATAAGTTATATATATAAAATCGAATATTTTAAACTTTGATATAGTTTTGTAATTATTTTTAAACTTTAATTTGTCACAATTTGTGACAAATTTTATTTTTCATGCTTTTAAATAACAAATTTTATTCAAATTAAACACTCCTTCTTTTTGCTTATGTGTAATACAAAAGTGTTTCTCGACGACCGATAGCGTGACTACGTTTGGCTTTTTGGTACTTTTAAAGGCTGGTTCATACTTATGTAAAAACGTCCTTTTAACAAAGACCAAAGGACAAATTCAGCGTATAAACGTATGTGAAAACGTCCTTTGGACTTTTTCCAAAGGACGTTTTTACATAAGTATGAAATATGTCTCTATTGGCTAAAATTTAAATATGTAAGCGTAAAGGCTGGTGACTTTACGCTTACATATTTAAATTTTAGCCAATAGAGACATCGGGTTGTTAAACTTCTTAATTCGTCGATTTAGTTTACAAACTAAATTGTAGGAAGAATAATTAAAAAAAATCATACTTTCAGCAGAAAAATTCGTTAGGCGTCTTTGTTAAGCTACATATGCCACACAAGAAACTCTTTGTTTTCAAAATTGAGTTTATAAACAAAATTACAAATTTTCAAATATTAAACACAATTTAATAAGTGATGTTCCTAACCTCCAATATCATGCTCCGGAGCTCTGACCATTTAAAGTGGAGAGAATTTCGGAGTTTTGCCCTTAAAATGAGCGGTTTTAAGCTTATTAAAGCTTAAAATACTTTTAAAATTATTCTATTTGTATTTTTAGCGTTTTAAATAAGTTTTGAAAGAAAAATTAAATTTCCCAAAAAAATTTTGATCTTTATTTTATTTGGCTAATAAGAAATACAATAAAGAAAATGTACATATTTATGAATTATTAAGCAAACGAATTATTCGTAAAAAACGCATAAATATTGGATTGATTCAAAAAAACTTAAAAAAATAAAGTTTATTGTAATGTGTTGCATTGGCAAACTTGTTAAAGTGATAAAAAATATAGAATAAGTCCTTTTTAATGTGTTTATTTAGAAAATTACGCCTTATAACGTTATTAAAAAACAAAGCCCCATCAAAGACTCTAAAGTCCCTTTTTGGATCTTTGGTCCTAAAAAGTCGGACTCTTAAGTCCAACTCTCTGACTTTTTGGCTCTTTTGTGTTTTTCATGATTATCTCCCATTTGGCTCTAAGGTCCCCTTTTTTTCCGGCTCTTTAGTACCTAGCTCTAACGTCCCATGGCTCTTCTGGCCCGTTACCCGGAGCTCCAGCCATTTAACGTGAAGGAAGCTCCTGAACTCCGCCTCTTAAATGAGCAATTTTAAGCTCATTATTTGAGCTTGAAATACACAAAAAGTTAGTTTATTTGAATTTTTAAGACTATTTTTAACGTTTTAAATAAGTTTGAAAAAAAAATTCAGTTTACAAAAAAATTGACAAAATAATCTATGGCATCGCTTTTTAATTATTCATAAAATTAGTATAAAAATAGATGAAGCTATAGAGCACGAAAGGTTGCTCTCGAGCTCCTAAAAGTGGTGCTCCGCTCCGGAGCTCCGGGCACATCACTAATACAAACACAAATACCGCGGAATCGCTTACCGCAGGTCCGGGTAGTCCCGGTGGACCGATTAGTCCCGGTGGTCCCAAGTCCCCCCTTTCTCCTTTGGGACCTTGGTGCCCCGGGAGACCGTCGGGCCCTCGGATCCCTCTGTCGCCTTGCGGACCCGGTGGACCTTCGAGGCCGGGAATACCCTAAAAATATTGTAACCCGTTGAAACATTACTATGGTTGAATTATATCTGGCTGACGCTGAAAATTAGAATGAAGACATGAAGGGACCAATTAAAATTGTGCGGTAATGACGTTTTTTTTTAAAAACAAATAAGAACGCAGATTTTTTTTTAAATTCAACCTTTTTACAAAAAATACACAAATTAGCCAACTTTAGCCCTTAAAAAATTTCCATTTAGGTTACAAATTAAGTAATTTAATAAATAATTATTAAAATACAGTTTTTAATCTTTGTTATTAATCCGCTTTAGTGAAAAAACTTGAATGTTTTTGTTGTTAAATAGTCGATTCAATACTGAAAATCTCGCGGTCAGCTAGATTTTATTTACCTATAACACTAGTTCTTAAAAAATATTACAACTAAAAGTGGTTTTAGATAACTAAGGGTGCACCTCTCCTGGGAAGTCTAGGGTACGTAACCTTTAAAAGTGCCTATATAATATATTGCTTAAAGGTGCGGTGCGGAGTCAAACTTTTTGTCTTCGATTTTTATAATTTTTTGTAATACAACTTTACCTCTTCCCCCAATAGCCCACAAATTTTTTTTTAACAAAATATCTTCAGTAGTTTAGGAGTTATGACCCCCCAAAAATGGCGTTTTTCGACAATTCCGTACATGACAGATTGCTCAATGGTATAACGATTTACGTTAGAAATTATACACTTAAAAAAAGCGGCTGCTTTATACTTTAATTTGATACCTTGATCTTTAAGATTGGTGCTGCAGTATTTCTCGAGATATTGCATTTTTTGTACAAAAACCCTCGATTTTTTTGCTAAAAAAGGGAAATGAAGGAAAGAAAGGTTGGACAAAATTCACAAAATCACTGCCGTCGTTAGGTATTTTAACGAAAAAATTGCAGGTTTTTTGTATGGGAAACGCAATATTTCAACAAATATTGCACCAATATTAACGATCAAGGTATCAAATTAAAATGGAAAATAGTTTGCGTGTATAATTATGTAATACCCATTGAGCAATCTGCCACATACAGAATTGTCGAAAAATGCCATTTCGAGGGGTCATAACTTCTGAATCACTGAAGATATTTTGTTGAAAAAAATTTTGTGGGCTATTGGGGGCAAGGGTTAAGATTTTCACAAAAAATTATCAAAATCGAAGACAAATAGTTTGACTCCGCACCGCACTTTTAAACAAAATATATTAAAGGTACACCACAAATTAAAGGCACATCCTTAATGGGGCTTATACTAACTCTAAATAGGGCGCTTTTCCCTAATTAAGTTGTCTTGTAATTAACTCCTTACGCAACCCTATTAAGAGCCACATGTCAGAAACAGAATCTAATTAAAAAATCAGACTGTCTGTTATATTTGTTCAGAAAATAAAAAAATAAAGGGGTTTATGTAATAAGCCTTCAAATCGAAGCAATTTAGCGCCACTTAGATAAACCAAATAAATTTAAATCTTAATTAAACTTATTGTTTTTATGTTTTTATGTTGTGTATTTTGGATCTGACTGATGACGACGATTTCGGTTTGTTGAAACGTTTAATAAAGTCAGTAAAGGCATTATTTTTCATTTTTAGATACATTTTAAGATCGTTATTTTCCCTAGAACAACTTACATCGGCTCCGGGAGGTCCCGGAGGTCCAGGCTTCAGGATGTCCATGAATAAAGGAGCCAGTTTTTCCGCCATATCCTCGGGATTTTCCACCATTCCGATTTCCCCACGTTCCCCTTTGGGTCCCCTGGGCCCTCTCGGACCCATTGCCCCTTTTCTGCCCTAAAAATTGTCGATAATACCAATAAAACTAAGGAATCAATCGAACCAAACGAGTTTATATTTATTATTTTTAAAAAATTTTAATTTTCTTTCGTTTTGAACTAAATTTTAGGATTAAGGCTTAGGCTTGTTTGCTTAGATTTTAGCCTAAACTGGGGTGTTGATATTGGATTTCAGAGTGCAAGCTGAGTTCCCTGGTCTCCACAATCTCTCGGCTTTATTGATCCAAGATTGTAACAAAAACTGAAAAGTGCACTCCGATGAGCTCATGATTGTGATATATCAATAAATATTGACAAAAACAATATTGACAAGTATGGTAGGACAAGTATGATTTTGAACAACATGACTCATAATTTAAAGATAAAATACATGGTTTTATTAATTTAGAAATATGGACAATTTCCCATTTTATAAAAAAACCCGAGTATGCAAATTAGTGAACTTTGTGAAAATTGTGAATTATACACATTTGTGAAAACGTATGGTGAAGTAAAGTAGAAGAAACAAGAGTATCGAAGTGCATTCAATTGTAGTTTAAAATAATGCTGATAATAATATTTGTTAAAAGAACTTTATGTTTTGGTAAAGTCGAAATGTTTGAACAAAATTAAACGAAAAATATTATGCAGCATAAAATCAATTTTTTTTATAATAATAAATAACTAAAATATTTATTTACAAATAATTAGAAACTATTATGCATTTTAAAATAATTCTTTTTTTTTTTGAAGGCGCAAAAGTCGTTTGGTAAAAAATATAGTTTTTTTTAATAAAACTTAAGGTTATTTTTTTTCCGCTAGATTACTTTTTTAATTATTAAAAATTGAGTTATAATTATTTATTAGTATGTTTGAAGTTCGTAAAAGTAAAACGATAGACAATAGACAGTGTTACATTAACAATATACAATACAGACACTTACTGTTAGTGTGATGTGGTAGTAGAAGTATATCAGTAGTGCTGGACAAGACAGCCGGTGCCATGGTCACCTTAGTTGAGGACAAGTACAAAATTTGCATTAAACGTTCAGTTTATGTAGTAAGAAAGGTGATTATACATTGTACATATATATTCTTACATTGGATTTGTTAATAAACATCAATAGTAACGTAAAGTTATTCCGAGGAATTTTAATTTGACCACATGATTTAGAAACAAAGTTTGGTAATCTCGCTTTAACCAACAGAAAAACAACATGATAATGTGCAGAAACAATAAAAACAGTAAGTAATATGAAATACACAAAAAGGCGTTAAGAGAAATAAAAATAAACAAACATGCAAACCTTTAAAATAAATAAAAGACAATAAAACATTCCAGCTTGGATGTGCAAAGCAGGCCAACTTAAAAAAACAACTGTTAATTTGAAAGTTGTTTCGTGATAATTTTACTAAAATTGATATGGTGTAATTCTGAAAAAAGCAAAAATATTTTTAGCTTAATTACGGCTAAAAAAACAAAATACTAATATATTCGGTTTAATTTTAATATTACAAAATAGTCATTCGAGCCATATATACTACTAAAGGCTGGTTCATACTTATGACAAAATGACCTTTGAACAAAGTCCAAAGAACAATTTAAAAAAAACCAAAACATCTTTTGGACTTTTTTCTTTGGACGAAGTATGAATGCTACTTAAAATTTTAAAAATCCAAAGGAAAAAGTTCAAAGGACAAAAAGCATGAACACGTTTTCCTTTGAACTTGTTCTTTTGACAAAATCCAAAGGACTTTTGTCCTTTGGACTTTGTTTAAAGAACGTTTTGTCATAAGTTCGAACCAGCCTTTAAAACAACACGTTACTAAGATTATACTACTGAGTGAGGGTTAACATTCCAGAAAAACCACTATAAAGCACTATATAGATAGTCCACTCGCATATACAATAAATTTAAAAGTTTATTACGTTAAATTAAATTTAATATAATAATAATTTAATAATAGAGTGAAATTTAGGTATGAAAAATGCAGTTTCAACTGCAAAAAAATCAAATATCATAATTTTTTGCATAACCTCTGGCATTAACAGTCATGCAGGCATTCAAATGAAAACGTAAGGAATACAACAGAAATTCTTACTCGTTTGCCTCGTTTTCCTCTTAGTCCGGGCTCTCCGATTGGTCCGGGCATGCCGTTGTCACCCTAAACTAACCAATCAACATACAGCGGAAAAGCGCCTAGTATGCAAGCAACAACTATTACACACTGAACCACGGAAAATTAATTGTTTAACCGCACACAGCTCTATGGAGATTCACGACGGTTAATTCAATGTACACAAAGGTCTCGAGAAGAATTGAAAAAACATTGTATGAGACCGGAAAAAATGAGGGAAAAATGCACAACAGCTGTTTTTTTAAGTTATTTTATGTTTGTGTTATTTTCGTGTGCTATGTGTTACAACTCCCGTTATGTTAATGTTTCAGAAATATGACGCCTTATAAATACGAGTTGTAATGTAACACTGTCGAGCGATGGTGTAACGCAGCACGTCAGTCAATGAGGTACTGAGGCTGGAGATTACAGGTTCAAGTCCTGTATCGCTCATTTTTCAGCCTAAAAACTAAAAACAGCCAATTGTTTCGCAATCTTTCTTTCAAAAACTCGATTTATTCGGCCTCATATTTCTGGACGTTACATATGATCGTGGTTTTTTTTTCGTTAACCAACATCATTTTAACACCAACATCATCATGCAAATTATTTTTAAATCTTCTCGAGACCTTTGTGTACATTGAATTAACCGTCGTGACTCTCCATACACAGCGCTTCAGTTAGAATTTATTTATAAAAAAAATAAGCACACATTACGCAAAGAAAATGTTATAGCATGTACAAAAAGGTTTTAGTTATTGCATAAAATTTCTCGCTAAAAATGGATGTGCATATTGGAAATGTTCAGCTAAAAATTTACAATCCAGCTACAGAAACTAATATCTTTGGTTATCAAAATTAATCAAGTTTATTAAAAAAATATTTAAAATTATAAAATATTGATAATTTTGCCTAAAAACGCTTTTTTTGTCAATGTGTATATTGCACTTGTTAAAAATTTTATTCTGCGTAGTTTAGGAAGGTGAATTTAAGAAGCAAACAGCAAAATCGCTACATGTGTAATTTCATTTGACAAACATAACAAAATTTTTTTTTCATTAAAATATCTATCAAAAATTATAGCAAATTCAACTGTAATGGAACTTTATGCCACGGTAGTGAGAAGTAAAAACTCATTTTTAAGACTCAATAAAGGCAAAAAAATGATATAAAGGTCGTAATTTCATTAATGTTCAACTAAATTTTTTAAAATAGGTTTTACCAGACCAAAAATTTCGAAAATTAGATAAGTAAAAATATTCATTACTGATAAATATGCGCATGCTTTAAAAGATTATAAGCGGTAAAAATTCACGAGCGAAAGAATTAATATTTTTAAACTAAACTTGGGATTCAAGTTATAATGAGACGTCTATGTATATGCTAATCGGCGTGAAACTAATTTCGTAACTTGTTAAAAAACCAAAAAAATTATTATTCATTTAAATATTTCTGATCGCGATTTAGGGTCGATGGAGCCTAGGGAACTTGGAGCTGGAACTTGGAGCCAAAAATAGGGAACTTGGAGCCGTAAGTGGGGAACTTGGAGCCAAAAATAAAAATTGCTAAAACGTGTACTTAAGCCTAAGCGAAACCTGAATTTATGCCCAAACCATTTTTTTTTGAAAGGCTCCAAGTTCCCATTGCTCGTGGCTCCAAGTTCCCAAAAATTTCTGATGGCTCCAAGTTTCCTGCTCGTGGCTCTAGAGACCCCGTACCCTGATCGCCAGCGCAAGCAAAGAAAAAAAGTAACGCATTTTTGAAATTAATATTACTTGTAAGTTGGGATTTGCTATGGCGAAAAATGATAATTTTAATTAATGGCGGAATTAATTTCTTGTGAAACGTTAGTTAACAGCTGATTCCTTCAATGGTTTGACTAATTTAATCATTACAAAATGTTCACAAAAATCTAAGCTACTATATTATTTAAACCAGTCTTTAAAAAATTTTATTTTAGATCAATGAAAAGTAAAAAAATCTGGGAATATTGGACAATTTTTTGCTGGTTGATTCATCCCGGTGAACTCAAAATTGATATGCTAAAAATATTTTAGCTTTTTTTAATCGTTTGCCACAATTTAAGGTATTTTTTCTTTTATTTGTTTTAATTAATTTTAAAAAAAATTGCTGTAAAAGTTCATCAGTATAAATAAGCTGATCAAAAATCGTCCAAGAATCAGTAATTCAATTATTGATAAATTCGACTAGCGCACCGTAATAATTAATATTGGCAAAAAAATTTGAGAAAAAACAAAAATCACTAAATAAAATTGTATTCCAAAAGAAACATTATGATAATGTAAAAGTCTGTTCAAAAATGGTTGCTATTGGAAAAAATCTTCAGGTAAGTATATTTTGGTAACAATACGGTTGATTTATACCAAAATTTTAGTATTGTACAAAATTTAATGTTAACTATATATTTATACAATTATCGCCTACCGTCAGCAGGATCCTGAAAATCTGTCCAGTCTTAATCATTTTTGAACAGACCTTAGATTAGAATATTCTTTTACTTTGCTTTAAAACCATTCACACTATTGTCACTAAAAAGTCCGGTACAGAGTCAAACTTTTTGTTTTTGACTTTAACGATTTTAGAGGAAAATTTTATTTTCTTTTCTAAAGCCTTAAACATTTTTGCTGAAATATTTCTGGTAATAAATATTACTTTTAAAAAATGGCCAAAAAAGAACTTGTTTCCACAATTTATCATCCCTCCGTTTACATCATTTTATTTGACTTTTAAAAAACTTAAAAAAATCAATTTATTTGCTTGAATTCAAAAAATATTTCGGAAAAAAATGCTAGACACGCTTCATAATTTATCGTAATCAAAAACACTAAGTCTGATTCTCTCACACATTTAAACTATGTCTTATGAATTTGATTAGCGCTAAGAACTTTAGGCGCATTGCACTATGTTTTGGAATAAACATAAAGTATAGCACATACTAAAATCGCTGACAGTGCTGTAATTAACGCAAATTTTTAATATAAAAGAAGCGGGGAAACGGGATAGGTGATAAAATCAGTGTTCTCGCAATTTTCGTTACCGAGAAAATATCCGTTTATAGATTCTGTAGTCATACTTTTTCATCTTTACATGCAAATCTCAATTACACGCTTTCAAACAGACAATTTACAATAAAAAGAAAAATAATCAATGTGATTACATCATTTTAAAACCCCAGTCACTTTGTGCTTCACATTTTAGACAAATTACGTAAATTAAACTATTTTCCGCGCAGCGGGCGCCGTTAGTTTGCGCTATACTTTATTTGTGTTAGCAGCTTCAGCTCAAGTTGCCCTATAGGCACCTTGCACTGGAACTCGGTTTATACATGAAGTATGCAATAAACATGAGCGTCACCATAATGGATTATTACCGTATCTCCTACTTATCTTTCGTAGTATGCAGATCTTTCGTAGTCGGAGTTTCGAAAGCGGGCGAAATTTCGATCGGTTGAACTGCATACTACGAAAGATAAGTAGGAGATACGGTAATTATCCATTATGGTGACGCTTATGTTTATTGCATACTTCATGTATAAATCGAGTTCCAGCGCAAGTTGCCCTATATTAATAAAAAAAACACACGCAAACAAAAATGGTATACAAAACCGAAACGAACAAACCTTGTCACCCTTGGCGCCGTCTTTTCCGGGTATACCGGGGGGACCCTGTATAACCTTCCGGCCGTCCGATTCGCTGGAAACGCTGACCCCGGGATGCCCTCGGTCTCCTTTCGGACCCGTCGGCCCGGGGGCTCCCTGAAAAGTCCGTCAAAAATCGTAAAATCAGAAAAATCCGCTATCCGAAATTAAACGCAAAAAACAAACATCGGGTTATAGGCACCTTGTACTGGAACTCGGTTTATACATGAAGTATGCAATAAACATAGCGAGCCACCATAATGGATAATTACCCTATTTCCTACTTATCTTTCGTAGTATGCAGATCAACCGATCGAAATTTCGCGCGCTTTCGAGGTTGATCGGCATACTACGAAAGATAAGTAGGAGATACGGTAATTATCCATTATGGTGACGCTTATGTATATTGCATACTTTATGTATAAACCGAGTTCCAGTGCAAGGTGCCTATTGCAAAAAAACTTTTTAAAGAATCACACTTTTTTTCTTTCAGAAGACATAACGCAATAAAACAGTAGCATGTTAGCACGCTGAACTCGTCAAACTTGTGATTATGATTACTAAAAAACGAAGACCACAGCCATAATATGTTATTCTGAATATATTTTATGTAACTTTGTTAAACTTGCGTATGCTTTATTAATCTATCTTTAGCAGATTATTATCCGTGTTTGGATAAAAACATATGGGTTTACCTTTTGGTTTTTACGAAATTTTTATGCACTGGAAGAAATTTAAATAGGCATATCTCGCTATAAAAAGATCAAGATATACAATAATCACGTTATTATAACTTTGTGTTATTTATAAATTGTAAAAAATTAGCCTCTTCTAAGCGAGATATTCGCACTTAAATGATTCCAGCCTTACATACTCTACACTACAAAAATCAAAAAACCATCTACAAGCCATTTCGCACTAGCAATAGAGACAGGAGACACAGAAGTTACACCAGGCTAAAACGACACAGAAGAAACATTGGAAGGTTTGGAGCTAAATTGAAACAAAAAACCTGAAAGTTTGAAGTCCAGAAATACGAAGCGGAATAAAACGAGCTTTTAACAGAATAAATGCAAAATGTTCAACTATTTTTAGCTTTTTGATTGAAAAATTAATCGCCAGCCTGCTGGCGTCCCACGTTGCACCATCACCCGTTGACTTTCCTTAATATAACAAGCGTATATAAGGCTTCGTATTTCCGAAACATCAACACAACGAAATTAAACTAAAATTTACATACGTCCGCGCCGTCGAATCCGCGGGGTCCTGGGTCTCCGGGGGCTCCGGGTGGGCCCTGGGGTCCCATGGGTCCGCCCTGACCCCTGGACCCGGGAACGCCGTCTCGACCCGGCTGGCCGGGCTCCCCTTTCAGTCCGTCGCGTCCGGAATATCCGTTGCGTCCGTCTTTTCCGTCCCGGCCCGGCTCCCCTTTCGGGCCGGGGTAGCCGGCGCGACCCGGCGCCCCGGCCGGCCCCGGCGGTCCGGGCACCGGGCTGCCCTTGTACCGGCTGCTGACGACGGCCCCGGGTGGCCCGGCTGGCCCCGGCGGTCCGGGTGGACCCTCGGGACCCACCGGGCCGGACCGACCGTCCGCCCCCTCGAAACCGCGAAGTCCCATGTCGCCCTAGAGAAAGAAGCTATAAAAATTAAAACAGCACAAATAGCACGATATTTTTTGAAAAGCAAGAATACAAAACAAAATTATATATACGTATCTTTGTATTGTCAATTTATTCCTATCCATGCAGCGCTTCGACACAAATTTAAACCCAGGGGCGTATTTCATAAAGATTTTTGTAAATGTAAATTAATAAACGCATTTAATTTTTTCTTATTTTATTAATTAAAAATACGTAGGGTAACTGACTTATTTTCTGCCATCTTTTTTTATTTTTTTTGAATAAGTTTTTTCTAGCTTTTTCAATCAAGCCAAAATTTGGCCTAAAAATGAAACAATAGCTATATTTGTTATTCCAGTGCAAAATTTGAATATTTCTGTTACACTTAAAAATCAGTGAAGATTTAAACTTTTTTTTAAAGTGGCCGAAGTTAAGGCGCGTGCCATTTATTTCGGCCACCTACAAAAAACTGGCCATAACTATTGCTTAAACGAACAATAAAAATTTCTAAAGGTTGCAAATTTACCCTTAAGTATTGTTCTTGGTACATATAACTTAATTTTTCCCGTTGGCGAACTTTAATAGTTACTAGCAAGACTTTACATAATTATGTCAAAACCTTAAAAAACAAGTTTTAATAATTTGTATTTTTTGTTCAATTTTTAATTTTGGCTTAAAAAAACCTCAAAACAAAGTCAAACGAGCGAAAAAAATTTTTTAGAAATACGGTAGTACGATGATATTTAAAAACAGCAAAAAACGGAAGGTTCTTTCACCTAAATTTTCAGGTGGCCGAAATTAACGGAATCTTAAAATGCGCAGTTAGTTAAACGCATTGCAAAATGATTTTGAAGAAAATATAAAAACAAGAAAATTAACAACATTGAGCCTTAAATAGAAGATATTTTAAGGTTATATATTGCTTCGTTCTAAATTTGATGCAGTTTAAACACAAAGCAAAAATTAGGAAAATCACAAAAAATTCACTTTTTGTATGAAAATATTGATAATGTAGAATAACAAAAATAAAAAACTTTTGCAAAAACACTTTATTCAACATTAGTCCAGTTACTTTTGTGCTAGTTCTTTTGTGTTTTAAAAATAAGCCAATTTTCTAACACCCTAAATTGGTGGCCGAAATTAAGGCGTGGCCGAAATTAAGTCAGTTACCCTACGTAACTGTGAAATTTACGGAATTTACAGACATGTAATTTTTTTAAATTCAAAACGCAATTTTATTAATAACTTTTGAATTAAAAAAAACAAAAAAATATGCCTTTATTAATTTACAGCTGTAAATTAATTACAAGCAATTTTTATGAAATAGGCCCCAGGGGCCTGTTTCATAGAGACGTTTGTAATTCTCAGTTTACAAATTTCCGCCTAAAGTTAAAATCCTTCAGATTGAAATTAAGGGTGTAACCGCTCGCCGTCAGGAAGAAACGAAGAATGAACGCGCGATAATAAAATAATTTTGAAAAACTTGTCAGGGATGATGTAACCAATTATTATTAAGTTGCGTCAGGTGTCTCTCTCCACGTGATATTTTCTCGGAGAACGAGTGGTTACTTTACCACTCAGCTATTTTAACCTTGATAGAATTCGTCTTTAGTTTTTGTATAATACACGATAAAAAATAAATATAAAGGACGGTTTATTGACTTTATGAGAATTGACCAATCAGTGAGGAATATAGATGTCGCCAATTTTCTTCAATGCACGTAGATAGTTCCACACGATTACAAGTCAATAACCCGTCAATGTCATCATGTATTTTACAAAAAGTATGCGGAGATTTCTAAAATGAAAATTACAAATACGTCTAAGGGATCGATTTTAACCCCCCCCCCTACTTATACAAACAAACAGAAGAATCATTGAAATGAAATTCCGGAAGGAGATCTCCCGATGGCTTAAATTTCACTCCCTAAATTTATGTCAAAGTTAAAAGGAAATAAATTTATACAGTGATGCATTTTTTGTTTTGTATTTATGATAGAAGCAAATAAAATAATTGGAAATATCCAACAGCTCTTACTGAAAAACTGACAAATAGCGCTTGGATTTCTTAGGTAGGTAAGGTAACTGACATAAATTCGGCCAGGCTTTAATCTCGGCCACCGGCTGTTATTTTTGTAAAATTATGAAATGAAATAACTATGGCTAGATCGATCGTCATATCATCTATCTAGCCATGCACAGTTCATTTTATAACTATGCGCATCGCGAAAATAACAACCAGTGGCCGAAAATAAAGCCTGGACTATTTTAAGTCAGTTACCCTAAGTTTTAAAACCCTATAAACTATAAAAATTTAAATTTTTTATGATAATTAACAATTGGACACTAGCTTAAAAAGTTCGTTTTGGTAATGAATCTTTTTCAGAACCAACCACACAGATGAAAAATAATATTTTTAAAATGCGTGCCAAAAACAAAAGAAAATACGCAACTTCTAAATATCGTCGTTACTACGGCAAAATAAGCCGCAAACTTTATAAAATATTAGCGACTGTGAATCGTTTTTA
Organism: Microlaimidae sp. YZB2_3; assembly: GCA_030248175.1. NCBI lineage: Eukaryota > Metazoa > Nematoda > Chromadorea > Desmodorida > Microlaimidae > Microlaimidae sp. YZB2_3. The sequence goes on from JASAMX010024516.1 coordinate 32,913, forward strand.
ATTTACAACAGGACCATATTAACTACAGAATGAGTCACAGTCACGTGTATTTTATAATGACAGTGGCTAATTTTGTCGTAGTAACGACGATATATAGCTTGGACACATTTACTGTTCTAACTCGCTTCAAATGGGTTGCACTCTTATTTTGAGCATTCAATAGTTTTAAATGAGGCGCTTTTTCCTGTATTAGATCAATTTTTTGCTCTTTGATAATTAGAACTCCAAGGCTCTAAATAGGGGCTTGTTTAAAAAAGGATCGCCCTAATGGACCATAGTCACATAAGAAATAATTTGCATACAACAGGATTAAATTTGCAATACATCCTTTGGAATTTTGAGTTCAGTACAATCATGGTACACTGGTTCTATGTACAATGATTGTTTTTTTATGTTTAAAACCACTGAACTCAAATTCCAAACGATGTATTGCAAATTTAAATCTGTTGTATGCAATTAGTGACTTGGGTCGATTGAGGCTTGAAAGGCTTTTATTAGAGATCCTTCGATTTCCGAATCGCACGTAAGTGGAATTGAGGTCTAGAAAGTGCTTTCGCAACTGTTGAGTCGCCTTTCCTTTAGTCTTTGTTTGAAAATTGCGCAAAAATTACTGAACGTATACAAGTCTGAGCAATACGTAACTGAACGGTGTA
>JASAMX010024517.1:0-12489 GCA_030248175.1 Microlaimidae sp. YZB2_3
ATCATTCAATCAATCAATCAATAAATGTTTATTTGTCAACTCATACTTATAGACAACAGTAAGTTAATAATAAAAAAAAAACCCATTTAAGACATTAGAAAATAAGTACGTTGACAAACTAGGCGAGTAAAGGTAACAAAACGCTAATATACTCCCTAAAAGTAAAACTTTAATTAATACACTATCAAAAAATTTTCGAAATCGCACAAATTTAACTGTTTTTTAAAGCTCGTTAATGTATTACAAGACACAACATGGCCACTTAGGGCATTCCATACATTTACGATACGCTGTGAGAAAAAATATTTTCTGCAATTCAATTTATGCTTTTCGGACAATTTTAATTTAAAATTATGTCCTCGAAAATAATATATTTTTAGATCTTAGGCGAAAAAATCATTGAAATTTAAGTCAACAATATTATGTACAATTTTATACACCATACATAAATCAAACTTAACACGTCCCAATTCGAGTGAGTCTAAAAAAAACAATATTTTTAGCCGTGAAGAATAATCTGTATATTCTATATTGCGTTGCGACATAATCTACGAGTATAATATTTCTATACTTTTTCTAGACATTTTATATCTTTAATTAAGTGTGGGCTGAAAGCTGGTGTATTTGATCCGAGTAGTGGCCGCACATACATTTTGTAGGCACGAACAAGGAAAAAAAGGAATGTCATTTTTGAAACAACGGAATATTTGAGATGCTCTAAAAAATTCATTATTTGCGATTTTAGCGCAATGTCTAGAAAATTTTAGATCATTAGTGATACAAATTCCCAGGTGTTTAGCCGCTTCCACAGGTGTAATTTGAGAATTTTCAAAATAATAATAATTTTCGGGAATTGTGAGATTTCCAACAGATAAAATGTTACATTTAGCATAGGCTATTTTTAGTTGCCAAACATTTGTCCAATTTGTAAAGTGCTTTAGACTAGTTTCCAAGTCCTGGGCATTCGCATCACTACGAGACATATAAATTTTACAATCATCGGCAAATATTTTCATACCAATACTACTTATTTTGCAACAGTCGACAACATCATTTATATATAAAAGGAATAAGAGTGGACCAAGTACTGAGCCCTGTGGCACGCCAGAGCTAACTGCGACCGATTTTGAGACTGTATTTTCAATGCAAACACGTTGAGAACGATTTGTTAGAAACGCTTTAATCCATTTTAACAATTCATAGCCAATGCCGTACCCTTTAAGCTTTTCTATTAATTTAGCATGACACACTGTGTCAAATGCTTTAGCTATATCAATGTATACACAATCTATACGTTTTCCACTATTTACAGCCTTATTCCATTCTTCTAACATTTTAATCATTTGAGAACATGTTGATTTCTTAGCTAGTCTCTGAGCCTGAATTCTAAAAACTTATAAATTATCTCAAAATTTCTAAATTCAAAAAAAATAATTCTTTTTCTTAAATTCTCAGACTTGAAGTATTTTATTCCAAGCTTATCAGGTTAACTTAAAGTAAACTCAACTTTCAATCTTTACCTTAAATTTCTATAGCGCTTTTCAACTTAAACTTATCTTCAAATAAATAAAGGATTCAAACTTACACAAGGGTCGTTCCTTACTGGAAACTTTTGTTGATTCCAGTATTTACCAATCAATAAAAAAAAAACAAATAGCCAACAATAAGAAGACTTTTAGTGGTGCCTCTTATATACTGTAAGCCGCATATTTTTTGAGATAAGAATCATGCACTGGGGTAAAAGTAATTCTAAGATGTTACTACAGAAGACTCTGTATAAAACTATTATGCAAATGCTTACTATAAAATAATGAAGAATGCTTGTAAGACTAGAAATAGCTGAGAATAATTTAAGTCACAAATACTACAAGAATACTGTTAAACCTGGATGACCGTGGCCGTAAAATAAAAGAATTATAAATTTCTACAACTGAAAATAACTTGAAAGCGCTTTAAAAGTGAAATAAAAAATATTCTATAAAATCAGATAAGACGTAGGATGACTCAATAGTTTTTTACACGATCTTCCTCACATGACAAGAATACTTCTAAATGAAACATCGGAAGCTTTAAACAAAACTAAAAATAGCTTTACTTTTAGCCGAAAGCGATTTAAGAAGCGAAGAATGGTGAAATGAAACATAATATTAATACAACTAATTAATTAAGCTATAAAAGAAAATTTACTTCAACTTATGTTTGAAATTATGTTTTACAAATAATTTGAGCCATGCTACATCTCTTCCTTTTAAGCGAAGTGTCCCCAGAAGCAATTCAGCCATGCTGAATCTCTTCGCTTTTTTTGTTTAGAGGAACGCAAGAAAACCAAAACTGTTTGTTTACAAACATAGAGATACACATATAAAAATCATTTTTGTAAAAGAAAAATCACACTTGATCTTGTAAAGAACACTATTATTATAAAGCAAAATTATTTAAATAAAAATGATTAAAAAAAACGTTTATTTACAAAAATTCATAAGGAAATCAAATAGGTTATAAAAGCAAAAATATACAATACTATATATTATATTAAGGAAAAATATGACAATCAGTCTCAGAAGCAAAACTATTTGGTGCCATTTTTTGAGCACTGCCATTAAGTGTTGTGCGCATAAAATGGCAAAACAACTGTTCTTATTGAGGCATGTGTCGTGTATATGGGCACTGCTAAAAATGTAGCAGTGTTTTTGCGCATATCCTAGCATGCTAACTCAAATGCACTGCATTATGAAGTACACTGCACTTTTTTTGGCAATCTTGTGCGCATATATGCGCATATACTGCACATAAAATAGCACAACCGCGGGAAACAAAAAAAAATAAACCCACTAAAAAACTACTTAGTTTGCACACTGTACACAAAATACAAACTTTTAGTATAGACATACAAAAATAAAATCCAATGCAATACATAAATAGATCTTTTTGTGTATTGCATTGGATTTTATTTTTGTATGTCTATACTAAAAGTTTGTATTTTGTGTACAGTGTGCAAACTAAATAGTGGTTTTTTAGTGGGTTTATTTTTTTGTTTCCCGCGATTGTGCTAATTTATGTGCAGTATATGCGCATATATGCGCACAAGATTGCCAAAAAAATGCAGTGTACTTCAAAATGCAGTGCGTTCGAGTTAACATGCTAGGATAAGCGCAAAAACACTGCAACATTTTGAACAGTGCCCATTTTCACGACATATTTCTCAATAAGAACAGTTTTTTTGCCATTTTATGAGCACAACAGTTAATGGCAGTGCTCAAAAAATGGCACCAAATAGTTTTGCTTCTGAGACTGAGTGTCATATTTTTTCTTAATATATTATATAGTATTATATATTTTTGATAAAAGTATTTAGCAGAACATTAATATTTAGGACACAGTATAAGAAAGCACCAAAATAGTTAAAACATATAAAAAAATATAGACTACAACATATTGGTGCTATAGCACAGAAATACAATAATCAAAACAACAAAATTTTAACTAATTAAATCAACATGTTAGAAATATTTGCAAGCTCAGAAGAAGGGGAGGGAGTTTGGGAAGGGGGTTTGAGATGGAAATGTAAGTGCTGCCGCGAGGGATGGGGATACATCCATAGAAACTGAGCTGTCAGGAAATTTGCTGGCCGCTGCCTGTGGGAGTGGACAGCTAGAAGTCTGAGAGGTGGGTTGGGTAGGAACGATAGCAAGAATGGAATGCTGTAAAAGAAAGCGAGATCACCTAAGGGTGAATACTAATTTGAAGCTGGCGCTGATTGAAGGCTTTCCAAAATTACCAAAAATTGTGGAACTATAATGCCGTTATTGCGATAATGGGACATTACAAAACTCCAAAGGAATCTTCACTTAATGTTGAAGGATTCTCCAGAATTATCTTTCCTTCACGCATTTGCGTAAGAGCGACGTTAGTTCTATGACAATCCACAACACACCGATTTGAGCACCTGAACGAACACAGCTTAAAATTGTTAAGTTGTGTTCCCAACCCTGGTAGCGATTGATGTTACCGCACGTTATACCATGCTGTTGCACTATTGAAAGTTCTTCAAGCAGTGCTAGCTGGAAACAATAAAAGGTGAGGACCGCAATATCTTCGACTGGCACATGGTAAGTTTCTAAAAAAAAGACAAAGTAATCGATTGATGTAAGCCACCTCCCATCGATTGCTCCAGGACGTCCTAACCTAACGATCAGGGCCGTTCAAGGGCATAAATACTATAGGGATATTTAATTGAGGGAAAGGAATGATCTGGTTATATTTTGAACGGTCTTTGTTTGTAAGGTCAGTGTATAACTCGCTGTCATACTGATAAACGCTTGGACAGTGTAGCAAATACGGATGCATGCGAAAAGATTCGCAGAGCCATATGGTGGGAACTAGCTCTGCTAATTTGATCCAGTGGGCCATAATTTGTAAAACCCTACTAAGATCACAAGATGCAGAGGACTAAAGGGTGGCAATTGAAGAGTATTACCAGCCAAATCCAGTTGATTGCCCTGCTTTTTAGCCAACTATGAAAGAGGCAAAAAGCAATCAACTGAGTTTGCCTGGCCGACTTTGTCAATTACCACGTGAGTGAACGGCAGAAAATCGAGTCGCGGATCCCTTGATTGGGTGCAAGTGGTGACAATAACGTTTAATTTTATTGTTTCCACTACTTCTTGGTAAATTTGGAGGGTTTGGGCTGAAAGGGCCTCCTCCAAGTCCTTTACCGTTTTTGCAAAAACTTGACAAGCAACTGAGTTGGGTGGTGCAGTTAGAGCACAAAGCTCACTTTCAGTTTTATAATAAGCGGCACGTTCCGCTTCAATTTGAAGACTATTAAACTGAAGAGCAGAGCAGCTAAGTGGTCCACTGTTCCGTTTGACAGGCAACAAGCCAAAACCAAATTGTTTGGATCAACTGTAAGGCAGTTAATAATACACCCTAATGTCATTGTTTTTTCAGTGCCCCAGGGTACATTAATATTAATAATCAAGCGATTTTCAATAAAAACTATTTGTGCACATGCTAGCTGATCTTTTGTCGCGTGAAAAGAAATATTGTCATCCCAGGATAGGTCAAAGTAAGGATCAACCTTTACGGGTTGACCGGCCAAGGGATGTTGTTGATAGACCAAAGTTTTAAAAATTTGGGTTTGTCTTGAAGATGAAGCAGACATGTAATTTTTTAAATGGCTAATAACAAAAAGTTGAAATTTGTAGGTCGATTTGTTCAATCACGAATGACGCAAACATAATGACAGGAACGCAAGAAAACCACAAAAAATAATGAACGCTAGAAAACCAAGTCGAAAAGAACTCCAGAAAACCAAATTGAAAAGAACGCCAGAAAACCAAATTGAATAATAACCAATTACATTTCTTTTAAACTTTCTTTTAAAAAAATTAGTTTGGCTGGTAAGTTGAACTGTTGGTTGGTAAAATTTGAAATATTTAGATTTATTTATTTATTTTTACTCAAATTGTAGCACTAAATTGCGATATTTCGTCCTTCAGTTTTTATACAATGAGAATTGCAAAAATAAATGAATAAATAAAGATATATATAATACACGAAAAAAATTTACTAAGGTATATTTATTTTAATTTAATTTTAGTTATTTTTGTTTTTAAAGTTTGTATTAAATACATGTTTATATATAATATATATGGTTTAGTTTAAAAAAAAAACATATATAACAAATTTAGCTTTTACATACTTACATACAATTTGTAAATATATTATATATATATATATATATATATATATATATATATATATATATAGTCAAATCCGCGGTCTTAAATTGTAACTATTTTGAACATATTGTGAGGGATTGGGAGAAGTGGATGAATTAGTAAGCAGCGGACTTTTGTGGGAAACAGAATTTGTGGAAATTTGGATTTTTTAGCCTATTAATATGAACAGTAAATTTTTTTGAACTAAGGTGATCACACGAAGAGCATACTTGCTTTTGGAGCGTTTAAGGAAAGAATACGGTAAGGACCCGCCAATTTTGAAGTTAATTTTAAAATAGACCAGGTTTTACAGTTGGATTGCATAAAAGGACACAATCCACCAAGCAAAAATCCACGAGTAAATACAGTTTTGTTGTAAAAAGCTTTTTGCCTAGCTTGAGCGTTAGCAAGACATGCCCTAGCCGAATGCCAAGCACGTCTTAAGCCTTCTAAGACATCAGCTTGGTAGTCATCAATTTCAGGGTACGGTTTATTAAATGGTAATAAGATTAGATCTTGCGGTATATATGCGTCGCGGCAAACATTAAATAGAAAGGGCTATCTCCAATTTATTCATGAGCTGCAATATGGTAGGAAAATTGCAGAAAAGGAATATAAAAAATCCCAATTTTGTTGATTTTTGGTGTACAACTTTTTGTAACATTAAAGTGCCATTCTAACTAAAGTGCCATTAAACTTTTCAACTAATCCATTTGTAGCAGGATGGCAGGCTGTGGTATTGAGTTTATTAACTTTAAATAAATCACAAATTTCTAAAACAACGGAAGATAAAAAAATAGTTCCACGATTACAAAAGAGTGATCTGCAAGTACCATAACGGCAAAAGAGTTTATTTGTAAGTGAACGAGCTATAGTGATTGCTTTAATGTCGGGTACCGCGAAACATTCGGGGCATCGCGAAAGAAAATCAGAAAATACAACAATATATTTATTACCAGATAAAGGAAAAGGACCCAAACAATCAACGGCTAACTTTTCCATTATTTCTGTTGCGATAGGCAAAGGAGAAAGAGGTTGTTTTTTTTTCTTTCCCAGATTATATACACGCGCAAAAATTAAGCATGATTCACATCAACGCGTTACATCTTTAAACTGACCGCGCCAAAAATAAAAACGTTGCAGTTTTGAAAGCGTTTTTCGAAATCCTAAGTGACCACCTCCGAAAGTTGCAACTTAATAAGCGTCAATTAATTGTGTTTTAAGAGCATTAGGCACGACGGCTAATAGGCGTAGATAAATACGATTTTTAGTTCTAGAATCACGAATGTAATATAAACAATCATCATCACCTAATTCAAATAATCTACTAATTTTGAATATAAACGCGGCTTCTTTTGGAGAATCTGGCAATTCTCCAGTTGAAAAAAAAAACGAAAAATCCGTCTTAATTCATCGTCGCTATGTTAAAACTCAATTAAATTTTTAGGATGATTAGAAGAAGACGGTATTCAATATTATTACATTCAAATAAACGCGATAAACAATCAGCATTGGTGTGCTTTTTACCTGGTTTACAAATGAATTCAAAATCATATTCTTGCAATATTAAACCCCAACGTTGTAATCTAGCCAAGGTGTGTTCAGAAAACGTTTTAGCAAGAAAACTTAAAAGTAAATGGTCAGAAACAATGCGAAATTTCCATCCTAGTAAATAATACCAAAACTTTTTTAGAGACCAAATAACTGCTAACGCTTCTTTTTCAATAGTGGAATGATTCTTTTTGTGCTTGGGTAAAGTGCGCGAAATAAAAGAAATGAGATGCTCAAAACCAAGATCGTCTTCTTGACTTAAAACAGTATCCAACCCTACGCCAGAAACGTCAGTTTCAAAAATAAAAATTCAGGAAATTTTAAGACTGAGGCTTTTGTTAATTCTTGTTGTAATTTATTAAATGAAGATTCGCATACTATTGTCCATAAAAGTTTTACGTCTTTTTCAAGTAATTTTGTTAAGGGTGCAGCTATATCAGCATAAAATAGAATAAACCCTTGGTAATAAGAAATTAGGTCTAAATAAGTACGCACCTGACCAACATTTTTCAGAATAGGAAAGTTTTTAACCGCGTTTATTTTATTTGGGATTAGTAACAACCCGCCTGCGCTTACTGTGTGTCCCAAAAATTCAACTTTGCTTATACCAAACTCGCATTTTGAAGGTTTTAATTTTAAACTATGTGCTTGAAATTTTTCAAAAACCGTCTGTAGATCTTTAAGATGTTGATCAAAGTCATTGCTGTACATAAAAATATCATCAATGTAAACTAAACAACTCAATCAGATAATTCAATCCCAAAAATACTATTTAATGCGCGTCAAAAAACCTTGGGAGATTAGTTAAACCGACACAAATTCTATTGAAATTCATTGAGGAGCTAATAAAAGCTGTTTTTCCTTCGAATTTTTCAGAATACACCAAACTGTCAGAAAGCGCTGCGTAAACCAAGTGCAGAAAACAACTTCGCAAAACCTATGCTGTGTAATAATTTATCAATACTAAAAGTATCGGACTTGCCCAGGGACTATAGGAAGGTCAAATAACGTCTTGTTTTAACATTTTATCAATATGTTCTAGTACAATAGCTTTTTGAGATTCGGGTATATGTTAAGGGAATTGTCGTATTGGGAAATTATTACCAACATCAATTTCGATTTCATTTCAACATCCCAAGTCATAATCATGTTGTGAAAAACAATCGCTAAATTTATCTAAAAGTTTCCATAATTTCAATTTTTGAGTTTCAAAAAGCACTGAATTAGCTAGAAAAAATTGGTTGTGTGCCGATTTAGTTAAATTTTTGCATTTATCACTTGTATTTGATAAGTTATTAATGACTTGATGTGAATGTAATTGATCAGGGGTCCGATTTTTAGCGTAATTATAAAATGTTTCGGCTGAAATAGCGGTTTCTATAGTCATAAATTTATGTAAAAAAACTGGTTGATTTGAGAGATTACTGATTAATTAAAAACAGTGAAGATAGTGGAGCAGCTTTAGGTTGCTGTCCGTATCTTGCTGATAAAAAAGTTTTTAGAGTTTATATCTAAATTGTTTTCTTTAATGTTAATCCATTATATTTGGTTAAATGAGATATTCCTCTGCTTCTTCATACTGTTATGCTATAAGTATTAGTTGTAATAATCTAATTTAAATACAATTTTATAATTAAAATTGGCGCACAATTTTGAACGTTTCTATTTATTCTGCGGCCATACATATTTTACTGTGCAAATTACTGTCTGATTTAACACATGAGCGCCTAGTGGAACAGGTTTTCTCCGTCAACAGTTTCAACTGAGAAAACACATATTGCTGCTACCTTGGCATCTTCGGAATGCGCAGAGTGTCGAAAGCTTATTGAAAAACCGCAAGCGCCCAAATGTATGATTTGCTCAAAGTTTTTCCACACAGCTTGTTTTGGTTTGCCGCCTTCACAAATAGAAAAAATTAAAATGCCATTGGTGTACAGTCCCTGCGTAAGAAAAAGTGTGGAGGTGTTTTCTGAGAGGGATCGGCTTGTTTCAATGGACTGCAAGCTTGACCTAGTGGGTTCTTCTTTTACACAAGAAACTGAGAGCGTTCAGGAAGCTAAAGACGATGTGTCTGATACGGGAGATGACGCCGCCGACGGATTTTAGTTGGTACAGCGCAGAAAAAGACCAAGCATCTACCCTTGGTCTGAAATCTCTGAGAGTCTGGCCAAAAAAATGTACAAACAAACAATTGAGGATGAAAATTCCAAGTTTATTGTTGTGGCTGGGCTAGCAGAAGGCAAGGAAAACACAGTCTACGCTTTGCTGAAAGCTGTGGTACCTGCGAATTGCCAGGTGCCCAAGCTTATTGAAGTGTTTTGTCTAGGTATTAGCAACAAAACCAGAAGCGTTCACGCCTACTGAAAATCCGGCTACCGCGTACTGTTGAGCAAAATTTAATATTGACTAACGCATACAAGCTCAAAACCACTCTCATTTTGGAGGCATTTTTATTGGAGCTTCTTACACACCCAAACAGCTCGCTTATATTCGCTCTTTATACCGCTCAAAAGATGAAATGAACGCCCAAAATGGTAATTCAAAAGAAAATGCGGACGTTGACTTTTTTATTGTTAACCGGTCTGCTAAAGATCCCTTAAATTGGACAGTGTGTAAAAAAGTGAGTTTAATGTCAGACATAAGTCAACAAACTAATAAAGGCGGGTAATGGTTTCCTTTAAAAAAATTTTCAAAACAGTATATGTTTTAAAATTTTTAACGCCCGTTCCATTTTCAATACAATTGACTAATTAATGATCTTGCTGAAAAAGGAAGAGTATGGTTTGGTAATAATAACTGAAACTTATTTTTCTCCAGAAATTTCAAATTCCTTTCTAATTCAAAATACACCTTATAAAATTTATCGTTATGACAGAAATAGACATGGAGGAGGTGTAGCAATAATTGCTGAAAAACACTTAAAATGTGTGATTGTGAACTTTCCAAATGAGGTTAATATGATTGAACATATTTGTATTGATGTATATTTTAACAATAATAGTATTTTCCGTATTCTCACTATTTATTTGCCACTTTTTTGCCATTTATTTGCCACTATTTTAATAACATCTGCATGTAATAATAATATTTTATTTGTTGGGAAATCTCAAAAATTCTGTGAAGTTCGTATGCAAAATTGTTTAAGGTGGAACGATAAAGTTAGGATACTCTGTCGTTTTTTGTGTATAACTAGTGCCGTACGTGACGGACAGATGCAAACTATAAGTTGGGTGAAAGGGTCCGCTCAGTTCGGTATCCGTAACATTTTTGGTAGACTATTTCACGCCGATATATGCTTTGTTGAAAAAAGGTATTTTAAAACAGTTTTTCCCAATTTAACAGAACCAGAGTTATTATTACGTAATAAAAATTTAACACAAGTTAGATACACCAAATGTACATGCCTACAAAAATTTTCAGCGAAATCCCTACTATTGAAGTTTTTTAATTTTGTTTTATTGCTAAAATTGTTGAAACAAAAAATTAAAAGAAGTGATAGTAGAGATTTCGTTAAAAACTTTAAAACTGGCTCAGAATTATTGTCCAACTGCTGTGTTAAAAGTTGGGAACAAACTAATTTCTATCAAATGACTAAACTTTCATTTATATTTTTTGATTTGACGTTGGAAAACTACATTTAGAAACGTTTCTTTAAAAGGCCCTTTTAAGCAAATATCTCAGATGGTGTCGTAGCCGAGTGGTTAGAGCGTTGAACTCGGAATCTTTGAAGCTCTAGATTCGAGTCCCCTTAGGAAATATTTTTAACCTCAAAAAATGTTTTTTTTTTAATTTGTAACTTTTGAATTTAAAAAAGTGTTCATTATTCAATACTGTATTCAACCCCGAGTACATGATTTGAGGTGGTTTTGAGGTAAAACTGGTATATAGTAGAATGCCCCCCCGGGGGGGTCGCACCCCCCTAGCGCCCCCTCCGGGGGGTTGAATCAAAAAACAGTGGTTGTATTCGTAATCAGGACCCCTGAAAACCCCTGAAAACGTGTTTTGGGGAAAATCGGCAAAAATTTTGCAACTGTATTGTTCCACCTTAACACAAATGGTGACCCAAGCAACACGACAAAAAAATTGTCTTGATTTGATATTATGCTCCCACCCTTTTTTGATTCGATCACTAAGTGTTTCGGCTCCTTTTTCAGCTACTTGTGATCATGATTGTGTCGATTTTACCTTAACCGTACCTCCTGCTATAAACAATAAATCAGAAAACAATCTTTAACCTGATTTTACAAAATCTGATTACGGTAAAATAAATGCGTATTTGTCTAAAATTAATTGGTTGCAACTTTCAAATTTATGCGAAAATGACGTTAAACTTTTCTGTGATATAATCTATAGTGTTCTTGATTATTGTATAGATTTATATGTATAACTCTATACAATAATATAGCATAGCATAGCATACATAAGTATAGCTTTTTCAGGCATGTGCCTAAAAAAGCTGTGCCTAAAACTAAAAATCGTTATCCAAAACACATTTGTAAATTGGCTAAAACTAAACTAAAATATTATAAACTTTCCAAAAAAAATCCTTAGTGGAAACGATTTTACAATGAAAGTGCAAAAGTGTATGACAAAGCTGTTATAAAATATTTCAAAAAAAAGAATGTTATCTAGTTAATTCTAAAAATATTTCCAAATTTTACAAATATGTAAATAGTAAAACTAAATTAAAACCTTAAATTTCACCTCTATTAAATGATAATGGCAGTTATTCTATTAATAATCATGAAAAAGCATCTAAATTGAACAATTACTTTGCTTCTGTTTTTACTGAGGACAATGAAAAAATCTCCTGAATTTCAGTTTAGGGTTCCAAAAAAACGTGGGATTGTTTTCAGTAAGTTTTTCTTATGAAAAAGTAATAAAAGCTATTAATAAAATGCCGTCTTCTTTATCTCATACACCAAATGGAGACATGTCGATGTTTTTGAAGTCCATTAGTTTGGGAAGTGGCTATACCTTTTTCTATGTTATTTGAAATGAGTATAAAAAAACGGGGGTTCTACCAGATATTTTGTTGAAAGCCAGTATAATTCCAATATATAAAAAAGGATTGGCTGCGCAAAAAGAAAATTATAGACCTATTTCACTGACATGTGCCCTTTGTAAAATTGCAGAAAGCGTCATTGTAACGATCTGCTGGAATATTTAATTAAGTATAGGTTAATTACATCTGAGCAATTTGGCTTTCTTGCTA
>JASAMX010024518.1:0-48646 GCA_030248175.1 Microlaimidae sp. YZB2_3
GTCCTGTCCATCAGTAAAGATGGTTAAAGCAGAAAAAACGGAATTAAACTCCGAAGGTAACACAAAATCATTGGATTCACCACCATTTTCCGACGATCATCCAAATGACATTGAATCTTCATACCAAAGTGGTGACTCGCTGGAATTCGGTAGTGAGTACGGCACAGCAGTGGAACCCCTCTCAGATAATTCCATACAAGATGTTCAGGGTAGCAATGAGGATTTGCTTTCACAAAGTATAAAATCTATTTGGAACCAAATCAATCAATGTGTTTCCAATGAAGTAATTGAAACGACGCCCAACGCTTGGCCCGCTCAAAGCTGCAATAAATATGCACAATCTTTCGTTACTACCTCCGACTATCTTACCGACCATTCCAAAAGGACGCACATCACAGAAAATTTTCAAACTGCTTTAAGATATGATAGTAGTGAAAACGCACTGCAATTTTCGGAATCTATGGGGGAAAACCACCAAACCACAAGTAGCAAATCAGATTCAGCGGTTTTAAAACCCTCCAATATACCTGTTTTAAGATACAAAAAAGAAGAGTTGGATTTTCTTCTTGGGTGTTCAAATGTGACTTCAGAAAAATTAACATCTAAAATTAATCATCCTATAACTGAACAGTACTGTTTTGAAGTTCCCAAAAGTTCGACTAAACACCATGATTTAAATAATTCAAATTCTGTAAGCGGAACCCATTTGTCTGTGACATCTGAATCTGTTGTCAAACATTTTGATTTGGCAGAAAATGCACCTCTAAAGAATTTCTGCAATTTTGAAGTTTCCGAAACTGCCACTAAACACCAGGATTTAGTTGTTTCTGAACTTAAAAATAATCTACCTTTAACAATTCCTATTGTTGAAGATACAAATAAAGCGACAGTTTTTAGCCTTGAGACTGAACACACTGCTCTGGTGGGATCTAACCCTCTAAGCGAACTCAAAGCCTCTTTCAAAACAGCAAACGAAATACATGAGTTTGCAGCTGCTCAAACCATGGAAAGCAAAGGATCGGAACATTTAGCTCAGATTTGTGACAGTGTAAGCAGATTAAACCCCGCTCTATTAACAGATACAACTCAGGATTCTGAAGGATCAATTAATATAAAGTACTGCTTATTCAAATTAAAACTGGGTGTACTTTTTATGAATAATTTAATTTGCTTCCGATCTATCTGTTTTAATTCTGTTTGAATTTTTTTAGTAGGTATTTTTGAATGAAGAAAACAACATACATATCTCTAGAATTAAAAAAAAAAAATTCAGTGCAGCACACAAAGAGTGCGGCTGTTTTGCGTCGGAAATAACATTAAATCTTAAAATATTAAAAAAATTAATTAGCTAAAAATTACTTAAATTTTTTTTAGCTTATATGTAACTATATAAGCTTTTAATACAACTTTGCGACTCTTAGATTTTTAAGAGCCTAGTGACCCTATAGGTTAATAGACTAATTTTGGCAATCCTTATTTTTGCCCATTGACCATTGTGCTCTCCACATGCAAACTTATATGAATCATCACTTAAATACATCAAGATCATTACCTACGTGGCAAATTATCTAGCCATACAAAGTTCACTACATAGTTTTACGCATTGGAAAAATGGCTAAAATTAAGGTTGGCAGAATTTAAGTCAGTGCTCTAATTCAGAGCTGCGGAGTTGAACTTTTTTTTTAAAGTTTTTCTGTTTACTGTTTTTATGCAGATTTGTTCAATGTTTTTGTTAGTTATGTTACAAAATTGATATAAGTGTATTTATTTAAAATTTGTGTAAACATTAAATAGAATTTTAACTGGCGCACATAATCAAATCTTGCAAATCGTTTTTTAAACACCTAAGCTCGGCAGCACTGGCCAGAATTTAAAATAATTAAACCTGAAAAAGAGTTGGTAGTAAGCTCGTTAATAAATCTCTAGATTGCAAAAACAAAATCCAGTCTTAAAAAATATCTTAACTTTAATAAGAGGCAAAATATTTTATATTTATTTTTAATTTAGAAAACAGGATAAATCTTTCAATTATCAAAAAGAAAGGAACAATTACAATTTTGAAAACTGTTCTTCCAGCTTATATTTCAGCATGGCTACAAGCAGTTCTAAAATAAGTACTTCAAGAAGGTATATAATATATGTACAATATATAAGTTAGGTTTTTGTGTACTTTTTTGTTTATCCCACCAGAAACATAAAAAAAGCATAATGTGAATCTTTCACGTTTTGCAGTTAATTGTTTTTATCAATTCATTTAAGCCAAAACTCTAACTCTTGGTAGTTTTTTCCTGATTTAAACGTAGATAATCACACAATTTGACGTTTGGAATCTTAGTCATTTATGTATGCTTTCTAAGATTGGAAAGCGTTACTTATTTAGGATTATAGTATATCCCTAGTTACGGTCATTAGACTCCCTAAATGGAATCAACCTTTTAAAAAGTTTTAATTAACCCATTAAAGTGCCCTTTTTAAGGCTAGAAATGTGTCCAATGTATTATGAAGTCGCCTATTTTTTACTTTATTTTTTATGTTACATATTTTGATGTAAGTGGCACTGCAGACAATTTTGATTACAGTTCAATTTATTCATAAAAATTTGTTGTTCACAGTATTCTTAACAATGTTTTAGTAGCTGAAATCCAATTTTTTATAAGTTTAACTGCAATTTTAGTAATTATACCAGTTCTACTTGCACTGGAGAATCGGATTTTTCTGGTTCCAGCACAGGGGCAACTTGTGAAAGTTCAACGCTAGATTCAAACAGGTGAAGTTTGTCACAATTTCTTCCCGTCTAATTTTTTTAAAATTTCTTCGCATCTAAATTTTTTGTTTAAATTTCATTTTTTACACTAACAAGAAATTTTCACATATTTGCCAAAATAACGGCTTTTTTAATTGAGAGTTATTTTTTTAATTTCACAATTTTTATGAAACAATAATATAAGATTAACGTACTGATACTGATGTCAATTTAAGTTGTATATAATTTTTATTTTAGTAATTATACCAGTTCTACTTACACAGGAACATCAGAAACAAATTTTACAACAGATGTCAGCACTACAAATATTTCCTGTTCTGTAACAGGCTCAGGTTCCGATACAGCCACGTCTGACACTACTAGTGCTGAAACTAGAACTTTTGCTAATACTACTACTGCTACTGGAACAACTACCGATAATACTTCCAGTGATGATGAAATAACTTCTTCTGTTACTACTAAAACTAGTTCTGGGGATTCTTCTACTTGCACAACTGATGAAGGAACAAGCACAATTAAGGGTAAAACAAGCACACTTACTAAATCCACTAGTACTGACCCCAGTTCTTCAGGAAGTGCAACCACAACTAGTCAAAGCTATACGCTTAAGTCAAAAAGGTAGGAATTTCTGTTATAAATAAAATAATTGTAGGTGCTATCGTAGGCGTGGTTAATTTTTCGCTTTTATTAATTAGAAAGGTATATTGAATTCGTAAATAAGTAGGTGTTTTAGACGCAAAAATTGTGCTTTTATTTGTTTTTTTTGCTTTGTTCTATTTGTTGTTGTATTTTTTGTTGCTACTGAAATTAAGGTGGTTTCTAAAATTCACCAAAGGTGGTTATTAAATATTTATTTGCACAAAAATATTTAAGACAATATTAGTATAAAATTAGTAAGCGCATAGTTTTTATTATATTGTTTAAAAAAGGAGATTTCCACGAGTAGTCATTTTAATCTACTACACCCTTAGCAACCACGAATGTACTTATATAACAATGCAATAAAAACACACATTTTGGTTTTTAACGACTCATTTTGGGTACCACTATGCAGTAAGTCATAATCACACTATGGTATGCATTTGCAAAAATTCACACTGGATTTTTAGTAGATCATAATTAGAACACTTACAGTTGTACCAATTACAAAAATTGTTTATTACACAGTAATATTTTGTTTAAAAATATCTTCCTGGCGATAAGAAGACCTCAATAGATTTTTTTTTGAAACATTTAATTTAATGATTAAAGACAAAATTTACTTTTCCTTAAAGTATCTTCATGTTTACAAACTTTTTTGCATATTAAGAACAGTTGCTTCATCCACAACTATATCGATATGCAGTCTTACAGACGATAATACTCTGTCTACGGAAATTACTAAAAGCACTCACTACGCCTCAACGCAGCATTTGAAGTGGTAAGCATAAATAAAAGTAAAAATTTGCTGTTGGTTTGTATGTTTGTTTTTGTTCAATTTAAATGCTGTAAACTGCAAGTTCAATGGCTAAAAGTTCTACAATAACACAGCTGTTGGAAACTATTAATGAGTGGACGCAGGCATTGAAATATAATTTTCTAATTGATATCATATTCTTAGGTTTTACCAAGGCTTTTTAAACAGTGTCACATCCAAAATTGCTATACAAGCTACATAAAAAAATATGATGTTTCTGGTAAATGTTTAAAATGAATAAAATAATTTTTAATTGGGCAGAACCTTAAAATTGTAACTAACGACTCAGTTCCTCAGGGTTCCGTTTTAGGTCCATTTTTGTTTTTAACATATATTAATGATATTGTTGACTGTGTTAAGTATTTACAAATTAAATTATTCCCAAATGACGTTAAGTTGTTTGTAAAATTTTCATCTAAGGACTACTAAGTTCAAATCTTAAGACTTCAAAAAGATTTAGATTCAATATACAATTGGTCAAAAGACTGACAATTGCAATTGTCAAATCATAAATGTGAAGTTTTGCATATTAGACCTCATAGTAAAAATAAGATTTGTGAATTTGACCTTCATAAAAATGTAATTGCAATTACAGAATTGGTGTGAGACCTAGGTGTTTACTTCATGATATAAAATTCTCCAAATACTGTAAAATCACAGCAAAAAAAGCAATGAGAGCAACATCACTAATTTATAAAACATACAATTTAAACTTTAAAAATAATTTTCTCAGAGCGTATACAAAATGTAAGTCCTATATCAGATCAATTCTGGAGTATGTTAGCGTAGTTTGGAACCTTTATTTACAAAAAGTTATAGCTATTTTGGAAAATGTGCAACCAAATTTTACTAGGTTTTATAAATTCAAGTTATTACTTGTTGGTTATGAACAAAGGATGGATTACTTATGTTTGGAAAATTAAGAGATCAAAGAGACAAAACTGATTTATATGAGTGCTTTAAGATTATATATCGCTTAAGCAATCTTCAAGCCAATGATTTTTTAAGTTTAACCTGCAGCCCACCCGTGGGCATCTTTTAAAATTGGTTGTTGAAGATAGTCGAATTATTGCAAGAAATTTTTTTTGCAAATAAGGATAGTTGTACCTTGAAAATTTACTCTCGTCTCAAGTAACTGCCATATCATTGGATGCATTCAAAAAAAGTTTATAATCTGACTTAAATAAGAGTTCCTTCTTTATGAGTCTTTAAGTCAATTCAGATAGCTTAATGCTAATTTTTGCCACTATTCTGATTCCAAAATGACGCAAAACTTACACATGTGTACAACTTTCTGCGTACCCAGGTGAAAGTTTATGCACACCGGTGTGCAAATTCCTACTAGAAAAGATTATTTTTTAAGTTTTTTGTGGGACTTTTGTTTCGATCGACCCAAAGAGACATATAAATTTTTCGCGTTAAGTTTAGAAAATATTTAAGAGATTGTGATGGCTTCTTAAAAAAGAAACAAATCAAGACAAATTTTGAGACAAGATGCAAAAGAAAGTTGTTAAAAAACAAATAATTGTAAAAACGAATTTAAATATTTCGATTACCGACAATTTAGTTTATTGGATACACACAAAATACAAAACAAATAAACAAAAAAAACTCCAATTTCTGATTTTTAGTGAATACAAAGATACGCATACAGCGTCAGATAAAAAAAATATGCGGGATCACAATCAGCCAATCAACGCTTTAGCTTCAAATTGTACCGAAGACTTTTGCTCGGTTAGCAGCACTTTGCGAGAATTCAGGTAATACTTAACTTTATAAAAAAGATTTAAGACTTGGTTTACACCGAGGTGGCATTGCCACTGCTAGTAGCTTTTACCTGAAACTTGTGTGCAATATTTAACAGAACGTTTTCACCTTATACATAGTGTTTGCGACCGCTTTTTGACCTTTCCAGAACTGTTTCGGCGGTTGACCTTTGACAGTTATCACGAGGGAATAACACGTAAAAATGCGCGCACGTGCATGCGCATATGAAATTTAATGCATATCAGTAAAAAAAACACCAAAAGGAGTCATACCAAACAATTTTAGTCAGGCATTCGTGTACATTTGGCCATTCTCTTTTGTTTGTTTTACTTGTTAAACAATTTTCTTGTGTTATATTATATTGCTACATCCAATCGATCGCAATGCGTTTGGAATTAAACTGAGTAAAACTTTTTTTAAAAATGTTTTGTTACGTCATGTCAAATTGGTTGGTCATAATTGACACGTAATAAATTACACCAACTACATGTGGTCTGTCAATAGTTGTTTTTGCATTATTTTTAATTATAAACTAGCCTTGAAAAATGCTCTAAGAATAGAGCAGGAAAAATTGGCAATTTCTCTCTGGGCGTGTGTTTAGACAGAAAAGATGTGGACTAGTCTGAATTGGACATCATTTACAGCATAAAAAAATTGTATTTGATTTTGCCAGCTACCTACTGAATAAAAATTTATACCATATAATAATTATTTATTTATACGTTGCACTAATTAGACAGCACTGTTGAATTTTTTTAATCTGATGAAATGCCAAATGAAAAAAATCATACTCACTGCGATCTTTCACAAGCGTGAAATCGCAACTTTTTCAATTAGAAGGTTATATTTGTATGTGTAAGAAACAAATATAAATTTTAAAAAGTGGCGACTTCGTGCTTGTCAAAGATTGCTGTGAGTATGATTTTTTCAATTGTCATTTCATTAGACTAAAAAATGCAACATTGCTGTGTAATTAGTTCAACGTATAAATAAATTATTATTATATGGTAGAAATTTTTATTCAGTGGGCAGCTGGCCAAATCAAATACAATGACAAGCGTTTATAATTAATTCGTTGCTGAGATTTACTACTTTTGCAGTTTTAATATTAATAATAGAAAACGTATTTTTCATTAAAATTATGTGAAAAACTTTGTCGACATTCTTCATTCTTTATTTATGGTTGATAAATTGAATTTTTAAATTAAATATAAAAAAGTTAGAGTCTTAGCTATGCAATTATATAAATTTCTAATAGTGCTCGATTATTAATACGAATTTAATATTTTGTTGTCAACAATTTTAGTTTTGAATTTGAACACTGAAAAAAGTGGCTCCTAAAAAAATTATTGCGCGATTTTTTACCCTTTCCAAAGAACTCATGTTTATTTTTGATCAATTAGTAACAACAGAGGAATATCGGTTTTAAGATATCAGCGTTTGAAAAAAAATCTTTTAATCATATGGAGAACAGTGACATGAATTACAAAATTTATCCAAATTCTTTAATTATAGTTGGGGCGGTGCCATGGGGCTTAATCGCCGTGTGGCGTCTCCGTGCCACCGATAATTCAATTATATTTTTTGAAATAAAAAAAGAAGAAGATGAAAATTTATTAAAAAAGTTACATACGCTCTCTAATTATAGTTGTAGTGGTGGAGTGGGGCTAAATCGTCGCATCAGCAAGGATTTCAATTATATTTTGGAAATAAAAATAATAATAATGAGAAGAAGAAGATGAACATGAATTACAAAACTTACCCACTTTCTTCAATTATAGTTGGCGCAGTGCCGTAGGACTACATTGCTGTATGGCCTTCTCGCACCACTAATGATATTATTTTTTAAAATAAAGAATCAGCAGAAGAAGAAGATGAACATGAATTACAAATTTTATTTTTTCCATGTTTTTTGATTATAGTTGGTGCGGTGCCGCGGGGTTAAATTGCCACATAAACGATGAAGGAATATCGATTTTAAGATATGAGTGTTAGAATAATAGTAATAAAAATAAGTAGAAAAAGATGAACATTAATTACAAAATTTTCACAAAGTTGATTAATTATAGTTGGCGCTGTTGGCTAAACTGGTAGTTGCCTAAACTGCCGCGCGCCACCGATAATTGCAATTTTTTTATTTTTTGAAATAAAACTTTAAATTAATTTTTTTCATCAGTAAATCAAGAATTAACAAAAAATATTTTATTGTTTTCACCGTTTTCCGCGCGGTTGAAGTAGATGGCGCTGTGCGGTTTCCGCCAACAAAAACACCCGAGCACAGCCGTCTTTTTGTGCAGTGTCTATGAGAAGTTGTCTGTTTTGTACAATCCTTATTGCTGCCAAAAGGCTGTTATTGTGCGGTTGGAAGTTTTTATTTCGCTATTTTTTAATTTATTATTTTGATCAATAAATCGATAACAAGGACCTAAGTAAAAAAGTGGCTCCTAAGAATGTTGCTTAATTCTTTCTTCTTTCCAATAAGCCCATGTTTATTTTTGATTATTCAGTAACGAAGGAGGAATATCGATTTTAAGAATTGAACGTTAGAATAATAATAATAATAATAAGAAGAAGAAGAAGAAGAAGAAGAAGAAGGAGATGAACATGAATTTCAAAATTTACCCACGTTCTCTAATTATGGTTGGCGCGGCGCCGCGGGGGTAAATCGCTCGTGGCGCTCCCGCGCCACCCATAATAAATAAGTTTTTTAGATGTGTCATATATATTTTTGCATATATGTGAAATCGGAAATTTAGTAAATAATCTTTTTCGTTCGTTCGTTAGTTGTTTTAATTAATAAAAAGTTTTAGAAAGAAAAACAAAGAGTATACCATTTCTAATGCTGAACCAAAAAGAAAATCATTTAGCAATTCAGTTTGTGTTCCAATAAATAAAGAAGAAAGTAAAGGTAATGTAATGTATTTTAAGACTTGATAGTTTAAAATAAGCAATCGTTATATAAGAAACCTCGAAATCCGGTTATATAAGAAACCTCAAATTTAGTGATATTTGGTGCGTAGTATTAGTATTTTATAGAATCAATCCAGGATTAAAAACAAGACGTAGTTCTTTGGTTCGTGGCGTCGTTAAAACCATAGAGAAATCGGAATTTTTGAATGTTAACGTTTTAATCCATGATTCATGCGGTTTCGTTGAGCGTTGATTTGTTGAAAATGGTTCTATTAGCATGTTAAGTCTTTTATTGACTTACTTTTTAGGCTTTTAACACAAAAAAACGTTTTTTAATGAGAAGTTAATTAACATTTTTCAAAGAGCGAGGTTTGGGTTTGTGTTTTGGGTCACTCCACTCAATTTTGTTAAGTCTTTATAACAGGTCACTAAGGTTACAACCATTTTTTAATTGCCAACAAACTTAAACAAAAAGAAACCTTTTTTACATGCTAGTTTGTAGTATTATTATTCATTTTGTAAGCAACCGCTTATTAAAGTATAAAAAAGTATGGAAAAAACCTAGCTTGGCTTGCATTATCTTTGTTTACGGCACTAAAAATAAGGGGAAGAAAGCAATAATAAAAATATAAAATAATGATATTCCCTTTTATTAAAATACTAAAAATATTTTTGATAATACCCAGTTAGTTTGACATTCTGTTTATTTATAAAATTTCATGGCGAAACAAAAGTTACTACGACCATCAAAACCAGCTAAATAAAACACCCTATTTGAATGGGCGACACATTAAAATATCACTTTCTCAAAAACTCGCACAACAGAAATACTACTCTAATACTACTTTAATTACTTTAAGGCTGGTTCATACTTAATCCCAAGGACAATTTCAGAAAAGCCAAAACGTCTTTTGGAAAATCGAAAGCTTCCTTTGGACGTTATTCGTTGGTTAAAATATAAACGCTACTTATATCATTGTCTTTTTAAAGTCCAAAGGACAATATTTAGTAAATTGCGGCATATTGCAAAATAAATATTATCTTATTTTATCTTATCTTATTTGTCCTTTGGAAAAAATTTAAAAAACGTTTTGACGCTGTGTTTGTCTTTTGGACACTCTCTTTTGGACTTTGTTCAAAGGACGTTTTGGATTGAGTATGAACCAGCGTTTAGTCTCTAGATCATTCTACTCCACGAATAGCTCCCAACAGCTTGTCATACCAAACGCGAAGCGAAACAAAGCCCTGTGTCACACAGTCCAAAAAAACGACGTCTGATTTAAACATTTAGGAACGGCAATATATCGTGTACGAAAACGTATCATTGGTTTTGTAACCAATGGTATTAAATCACATTAAATTTCATTTTTATTAGCAATTTTTTTTAAAAAACAAATGAAATAAAAACGTTGAAAAACATAACCTATAAATATTAAATGATTTTTTTACTGGATTTTGCTCTTTTTAGACGAATCAACACTTCAAGACTCTGTTTCAGCGCTTCAGTCTCAGTTTAGTCAGGACAAAAATATGGCCGATTGCTTAGATATGAAAACTCCATTAGATAAACAAGATCAAAATCATCCGCAGATTTATTTCATTAGAACAGGAGAAAGACTGGATAAAATATTTCCAAATTGGGTGGAATATTCGTTTTTAAACGATGATTTTTATGTACCATCGGATCTGGTAAGTAAAATAAGGCAAACTATACTCACATACACACAAACATTTACGTCACCCTAAAAGGGTCGTTCTAAACAATTTCGCCACTTTTGAAAGTTGTGGTGAAATTGGATTCTGATTTAAAATCACCATTGTCTTGCCATCCGGATAAGATAATTTCCACCGTCACGTCTTGTCGCAGACAAGGGACTAGGTTTTATCGCGTGTCCCTTACAGTAGGCTACAAGTAAAGACATGTTTTTGATATACTTTTTCACTTCATATCACAAAAAATTTCCTCAAAATTATGTTTCGAGCATACTTCAAATAAATATTATTTCATAGTAAAATACACTTGTTAAAAGTCCAAAGGTCCTTCTGGTGTAATGTTAAATCCAAACCTGAAAAATCTGTGAAATAAAAATAGGTATCTCCTTTTTTTAGTTACAGCCAATCTTCAAATGGTAAGTTTAATTTATTCTATTACGTTATATTAATCTCCATTTGTTTTAGGACTAACATATTTTCCTTGTTGAGGATATTGGTTTAGCAAGAAATAGATAGCTGACTAATAAACCGGCTTAATTAAAAAGAATAAAACATTATGGCTGAAATATTTAAGCTATTAAAAAATCGAGAAATTCTTCTATGAAATCAAAAAAATACTAAATCCAATTCGAATAATTGTGAGTTTGATTCCGTATAGCTTAAGAAACAACATTTTATCATGTTTAATTTTTTTTGTTGTAATTTTTTGGCTATTATTTATTTAGAACTTAGGTTTTAGAACTTTCCCATGCGTCTGCCAGGTCGGCCAGGCGGTCCGAAGGAATTTAAATCCGATCCACCTCTGACTGAAATTGGAAAAATGACCGCACAAATGATCGGTAGAAAATTTAAACTTGATGGGCAAAAAATCGGGGCAATATTTGTTTCTCCCGCTCTTAGGTACCTGCACTTTTTTCAGATTATTTTAAATTATTATAATTTGACTATTATGTTCTGTACTATAAACCTTGTTAAATTTTTTTTGTTTTTTCTTCCGTAAAAAGAGCTTTTTTAAATTTTCAAAAACCAAATTTTTTAAACTTATACAAAAATCTAAACGTATATGTAATACAGTAAAGAAATGTTCTGTTAAAAACATTTTAGATGCGTTCAAACTGGGGCTGAAATTTTAAAACAATATGAAGCAGATTTGAAATTGCATGTAGAACCAGGTCTTTTCGAGTTATCTACAAACATCGATATTCCTACTTTTGTTTCTATTCGGCAGTTGGCAGCTTTTGGTTATCCTATGGGTAATATTCAATTTTTTCATCTAGAAAAGTTAAAACAATAACCTATACGCAGTAGTGTTGTAAAAAGTATTGTTTTTGAATATTTTAAGCAAAAGTAAAAGTAATTTGAAAAATTTTAATTTAAGTAAAGTAAGAGTAAAAATAATTTGTGATTTTTTAATTTAAGTAAAGTAAAAGTAAGGTTCAAAAATTTATTTAAGTAAATTAAAAGCAAGACATATTCTTTTAAGTAAAAATATGAGTAAAAGTATAATAAAAGTATTTTGAAACGGAGAAAAACACCGGTCTTTAGAGACCCAGAGCTCCGTTTCAAATTTTTTTTTGCTTATTTTATTCATAAATTTTTATTTTAATAAGTTTTTTGGTCTAAATAAATGGTTTCTAGCGTGTTAGCATCTTGAAAAACTGTTTTCTGCCAATCAATTTTAACAAGCATATAGGGAATTTACTCGTTGAAATTACTTAAATTTTACTTAATTTAAGTATTTGCAGGAAAAAATCCAAATAAGAGTAAAAGTAAAATTAATTAAAAGTTTAAAATTCGAATAAGAGTAAAAGTAAAAGTAAGTGAAATTTAAAAGTCGAGTAAATGTAAAAGTAAAAGTAACTTTTTACAACACTAATACGCAGCCGCATTTATCAGCGCAACAAAACTTACGCAAAACCTCAAAAATAAAGCCTGGTATACATATTTAGTTCATAATGTCCAAAAGACAAAAACCAAAAGTTTAAATTGTGGGTGAATGAAAAGCGTTTATTGAATTAATTTTAAAAAGTGCAATTGTTTTGTTGGTCAATATACAATTCGGGTGTAAGTTCCAGCTCTAAGTGCTCTAGGCTCCAATGACTCTAAGCCTTCGGGGCATAATTCATGCCTAAATAAAGTATCTAATCTGATATCAAAAAACTTGCGTGTAAATAATCCAATAGTGTTTTGTTTATGATTATACACACTTAAAATTTGATTGCAATTTAGATTTCAATTATGAACCAGAAATATCCGTTACTAATTTAACAGAAATGCATAAAAACGAAACTGTTATCGACGCATATTCAAGATTAGCTCAAACAATCGATTGTATTAATAAAAAGTAACAGTTTTATAGTAAATATTGTAAAAAAAACTCACCCATTTCGAAAGTTATCATTTTTTCAAACACGTTTTATTGTAAAAATTTAACCTAATTTAACATATTTCGTTGGAGATTAAATTATGGTACAACATTAACAGCCTTTTTCATAACTAAGTTGTATCATGTGTGTTTTGGAATAAACATTTTGATTTGACTTTGGCTTTACCATGTGTAAATTAATAATAAAATAACACAGAGGAGTTATCTGAATGTCAAAGTATAACAGTATTTTTTTGTTATAGGTAAATTTGGTTAAAACTTTAACCATTGAAAGATATGTTTTAAGCATGATTTAAATATTTATTCGAATAAAAATTAGGATAAAGTTAAAAAATTTTTATTAACAATACAAAATAATATTTTGGCTCTCGACACAATGGCCAAAAGTTACAATTCTAAAAATTAAAAAAAACAACTTTATTTTTACAAACTAATTACAATCATTTGACTCCTGCATGCTTTGATTAAATTTTTGCCTCCTTTCTACAGGGTTTATTTTTTAAGTTGTTTTCGCAGCTTTTATGGAAATTTTAAATTTAGAGTGACAGTAAATGGTGTTAATGGTGCGATTTTAATCGTCGGTCACTGGATAACAATAGATGCTTGCACGCGTCACTTGCAAAACCGATGGGACCCTAACGTGGAAAAGATGGATGATTTTAAGGCTCCGTATCCTTACTGCTGTGTCATAGGAATGGAAAAACGTTCTAAAGGTAGCTATTTATATGATCCATTTATATTTATAGTTCTTGGATCGGATCGCTGGGCATAATTTAAAATAAAACTAAGCTAACAAATATACAAGCACGCTAGCACCAACGCACAAATATACAGACTGACGCACGCACAATCAGACACTCACTCACGCACAGATGCACGCACGCATAAACACACAAAAACACACATACAACCCACACACCACATCCACAAAATACACCCACGCACGCACGCATAAATACACAAAAACGCAAACGCAAACACACCACACACACCACACATACCACACACACAAAACACGCACGCACGCACGCATGCATGCACGCACGCAGACAGGCACGCACGCTCGCACACATATACACACACAAACATTTAATAAAATAAATTTTCTTAAAATTTAGCTTTTTATTTTAGGCGTTATGGTAGAATGGCGAAGTATTAAAGATCAACTGGCACCTATAACATACACAAGATGTCAAAGATAAAGCTATTTTAGTTTGTTAAACCTGTAACAATACTAGTTTTGGAAAATTATAAAAAAATTTAATACTCTACTAATATTGTTTTTTACGCGTATAGTTATTTTAATGATTATGTTAAAACGTAAAAGTAACTGCTATTTCAGCTGTAAGAATAATTTTATAATTTTTTACAAAGTAAAAATTTTTACTGTAATAAACAGTGTACATGAAAAAAACAAGCTATTTTATGATTTATTTGTGCTATTGTTGTTGATTTTTGGAAATGACAGTACAACGTGTGACGTTAAGACAATATTTACATGACCAAAAAGCAACTGGCACAACGCCTGTCAGCGAAAAATTTTTACGAATACAATTCGAATTGGATTCCTTTGTGTTTGTTTTTTCAAAAACTCGGCCTTACAATTTTTTTTTAATTTTTGGTTTCGCTAAATGTTTTTCTAAACTTGTTACTGTAACTTTTTGTTGGGGAGGTGGTTTCACCGATACGTAATTTGCAAAGACATCTATTATAAAAAACGTAATTGAATATTAACAACAACATTTTTACTATAAACGTGTTTGCAAACAAAACAATGACAAAAGTACTAAAAAATAACAGTACAAACTTACTAAAGTGGAAACACTCAGACATTCTTGATGTATAGAAAACGGGAACGGCCCATTTGGCTCCGGGCATTTCGCTCCCGACCAACTGCTCCTAGGCCATTTCGTTCAGAGCCCATTTGGCTCCTGAACCATTTGGCTCCTGGCCCAACACGCGGCCGTCCGACTTCGCTCCCGGCCCAATTTGCTCCCAACAAATTTTTGCAAATTCATTCTATAATTAAGCCCACTTCGCTCCCAACTGGTAATTAATTTTTTTAAATTTCAATGAGAGCCACTTCCCTTCCGACCTATTTCGCTCCCAACCCACTTCGCTTCCAAATCACATTTTTTTTATTTTAATGCGAGCACTTCACTCCCGGTCTATTTCGCTCCCAACTTACATTTTTTTTATTTTAATGAAAACCACTTTGTTCCCGGTCCATTTGGCTCCCAACCCACTTCGCTCCCAACTCACATTTTTTTTTTATTTTAATAAGAGCCATTTCGCTCCCGGTCCATTTCGCTCCCAACCCAGTTCACTCCCAACTCACATTTTTTATTTTAATGAAAGCCACTTCGTTCCCGGTTCATTTCGCTCTCAACCCATTTCGTTTCCAACTCACATTTTTTTTTATTTTAATAAAAGCCACTTCGCTCCCGGTGTATTTCGCTCCCAACTTACATTTTTTTTATTTTAATGAAAGACACTTAGTTTCCGGTCCATTCCGCTTCCAACTCACATTTTTTACTTAAATAACAACCATTTCGCTTGCGGTCTATTTCGCTCCCAACTTACACTATATTTTTTTATATTAATGAAAGCCACTTCGTTCCCGGTCCATTTCGCTCTCAACTCACTTCGCTCTCAACTCACATTTTTTATTTTAATAAGAGCCACTTCACTCCCGATCTATTTCGCTCCCAACTTACATTTTTTTTATTTTAATGAAAACCATTTTGTTCCCGGTCCATTTCGCTCCCAAACCACTTCGCTCCCAACTCACTTTTTTTTTATTTTAATAAGAGCCACTTCGCTCCCGGTCAATTTCGCTCCCAATCCACTTCGCTCCCAACTCACTTTTTTTTTATTTTAATAAGAGCCACTTCGCTCCCGGTCAATTTCGCTCCCAATCCACTTCGCTCCCAACTCACTTTTTTTTTATTTTAATAGGAGCCACTTCGCTCCCGGTCAATTTCGCTCCCAACCCAGTTCACTCCCAACTTACATTTTTTATTTTAATGAAAGCCACTTCGCTCCTGGTCCATTTCGCTCCCAACTTATTTTGATTTTCTTTGATTTACACTGTTGTTTTTAAAATTTTATTCGATAAAATTCTTGATAAACCAAATTAAATTTTTAATATGCTAAATTTAAGAATTTTCCATTGCGCTTTAAAACATTATTAGGACACACTAACTGTATTAAAAATATAACTTCAAAAAATTTTAAAGTATAATTTTAAAAGACACTGAATAAAATTATATCAACTATATTTTATAAAAATACGTCAAACTTGGATTTGAACGTTATTTACGACATGCCAATTATTTAAAAAATATACAATTTTACACAATTTAAAAATAATAATTTTTAAAGTCACATCAAAAACTCAAAGCTTTATCAAGTATATTTTACACAAAACACGTCAAAACTGCATCGTTAAATAACAGCGGTGTCCTTTTTGTGCAATTATGAATTATGTTCGGTAAATTTCTAAAAACCAAAAAATTAAATTATTGATGCGACTGGTCTACATGTTACTGTTTTGTTTTATATCAATTATATAATTTTTTCGTTAGATGTAGCATTAGAAGTGGGTTGGGATTGAAATGAACCGGGAGCGAAGTGACTTTCATTAAAATAAAAAAATACCAGTTGGGAGCGAAGTGGGTTTGGAACGAAGTGGGCCCAATTACATGAATAATAAATTTGCAAAAATTTGTTGGAAGCAAAATGGGCCGGGAGCAGATTGGGACAAGAGTGAATTGGGCCAGAAGCAAACTGGTTCGAGGGAAAAATGGGCTCGGAGCGAAATGGCCTGGGAGCGAACTGGGTCGGGAGCGAAATGCCCGGAGTGAAGTGTCCCCAATTCATAGAAAACAACATAAAAGGTTGAATTAACACAAAAATTATTAGGTACAAAGTGCTTGCCATCTCAGTAAATTGTTATAAAAATTTAACAAAACTGAGGGGAACGGCTATATACCTACCAAATATATGGTTGACCTTGTAAATAAGTATGGGGACAGGAGAGGACTAATTAAAATTGTGTGATTATGACGTTTTTTTTTTATAAAAAAATAACGAATTAGAACCCTAATTTCTTTTAATTCCCACCTATTCACAAAAATATACCAATTTTAGAGCGTTTTAGCTTTTAAAATCTTTGAATTTTTGTTTCAAAAAGAGTAATTGATAAATCATTGTTTTATTGTTAAATAGTCGATTCATTATACAGGTTATCAAGATAAGTCAGCTTTGATTTGCCTATAGTTAAACATTTTGTTAGTTTAATTTTAATATATTTTTTAGCTTAATTTTTTTGTTTTCCTAAAAATTTTGAACGGCTTCTTCTGTTATATAATCTTGACACGAAAAAATATTTATAAAATTATCTAAAAAAGTTTTTAAGGTTATAGAAATTTTTTAAAGTTTAGTCTTGAGATTCATTTTGTTATACGTACCCATCTTCAGATCCAGATGCATTTGTAGACTTCTATTAAGTTGACATCAATATTATTATAAACTAAATTTAATGTAATGAATCATCAAATAAAAACTTAGGTCTTATGTTATTTTAAACAACTTTTATTGGCTAAAGTTTTAATATAACTATAAGTGATCATTTTTGCTAACAATTTAAGGACTGAAGCTACTAAGTGTTGTGTTTTCACTTTTTTTTATTGCCACTGGCGTATAAATGAACACATAAGTTCACTGCACAATAGTTACGACAAGTACTTGGCTGTTCCAAAGTTCTGTACTTTGTATTTGCCGCGCCTGTAGAAGCTCCAGCAAAAGCAGAAAAGGCAGAAATTGAGAACGGTCGAAACTGCTAATAATATCAGCAAAAGCAGGAGAAGCAGTTTGGACACAGTTAATTCCCCTCGGAAAATATTGTCCCCCCAAGCGGCAGATTTCACTTTACGAATTTCTCTCGCTTCGGGGTCGCTTTTTATCCATGCGAAAGGGGTCGATGCGGTGGAGAAATTAAAAAAATCTGTGGTGTTGCCAAATTCAAAAACGGTAGAGTTGTCGCTGCTGTTGCTCCAAAGGGCGGGCGATGATTGGCTCCACATATACGGAGGCGGAGCTATCGATGTTGTAGTGGTAACTAAAAAATTTTGAATATTACACTTTATCCCAAATGTGTTATTCGCTTATGCAGCACACATAAGGAACAAGTGGTATAATTCCAAAAATATGTGAAATGTTTCAAACAAATTAATCATACTAAAAATATGTTTTTTATCTGTTGTATATATCTATGGATGCAAAATGATATAATCAAAAACGTCCTATCGTAATCAATCTGTTATGTTTTAGAGTATTAATTCATTCAAATATTACATGATATCAAACATACATGACAAAATTGGACCACTTTAGTTAACAAATATATTTTTTTCGTGCATTAGTTTGACACAACTTTTTTTCACAACGTTTTCTTTAAAGGATTTGAAATTTGACCACCACTAACTTTAATTTTTATTGTTTAATTTTAAATTGAATTAAATTAAATTGTAATAAATTAAATTAAAATTAAATTTAACTAAATTACGTTCTAATTTTAAAACAAAAATATTTTTTAAAAGACATCTTGATTAAACAACAAAAAAGGTAAATGATTTAAAAAGATCAGCGCTACAGGATAAAATTAGGATCGTTTGAGCCATAGGAACTTAAACTTGGTGATAAAATGGGATGTAATAAAATGGGTGTAGTAAGCAAAACCAAGAACTATTGACAAAACGGTTTAAATCACTTAAAATTTCAATTTTAAAATTTTAACAGCAAACATTTAATAATTAAAGGTTTCATAGGAATATTCAATAACCATAAGAATTTTGGTCACGGTTATAATATTAAATATATATCCAGATTTACAGGATAAAACTTCGCTCTGTTTGAAACCTAACTGACTTTGAGTAAAACTAAATACATAAAACAAACCTTGCTGTTCTAAGCTGTTTTTCTAGCAGGTTTTTTTACTGTATAGACGAACCCATTATAGTTTTAGAATTCAAAATCCATCAAAAATATGAGATTCAAATCACCTTAGACGGGCAGTCCACTTCATTTTTTACCTGTTAGAAAGGGGTGCCTTATTTGGGAAGGCAGATTTTTTAGCTCTGTTTATCGAATCTTGGTGCTTTCCGCGTTTAATTCGCCTTCAACTTGTATCTTACCAGCTTTTATTTATAACTAGAAAGGCGAGGGCACTACGGGCCCTCTCCTTTCTATTTTTATATATCGATGTCCGGTATAATTAAAATTAATATCCACATTAATAATAGTACCAGTAACGTTTTGAAACATAAAGCAAACAAATTTACTAATTTATTAAATCGTTTAAACTGCACGATTGTTAACTGTAAGTAAAATTATATTATTTGACAAAATATAAGTAAATTTGTAGTTTTAAAGGCATATAACTTAACTTAACTTCGAACGATTTTTTAAAGATTTTCCCCCTCTTAATAAAGGTGCACAGAAAAAAAATCAAAATTTTTTTTTGAAATTTTTTTCTTAAAGAATTTTTCCCTTTTAATAATGGTGCACAGAATACAAAAATCAAAATTTATTTGAACAGTTTTTTAACAATTCCCTCTGGCGTAATAATTTTGCACAGGAAAAAGCAAAATTTATTTTAACGATTTTTGAAGATTTTCCCCCTTTTTTTTAATAATGTATAGTTCACAGAGAGAAAAAAAAATCGAAATTTATTTGAACGATTTCTAAAAAATTGCTCCCCTCCTCCTCTTAATAATGGTGCACAAAAAAGAATCAAAATTTATTTTAACGCTTTATAAAGAAATTCCCCTTCCTCTTGTAATAATGTTGCACCAAAAAAAAATTGAAATTTACTTGAATGATCTTTAAAGAATTTACCCCTCTTAATAATGGTGCACAGAATAAAAAAATCAAAGATTATTTGAACAATATTTGATGAATCTCCCCCTGGCTTAATAATGTTATAACCCCTAGCGCCCCCCTGGGGGTCAAATTTTAAAAATGGAGGTTGGATTCGTAATCAGGACCTACAAAACCCCCCGAGTACCTGTTTTGAGGTAAAACTGGTATACAGTCCAAATGCCCCCCTAGGGGGGGGGGGGGTTGCACCCCCCAAGCGCCCCTCCCCCGGGGGCAAATCAAAAAACGAGGGTCGGATAGTAATCCAGACCTATGGAGAAGACCCGAAAACGTTTGATGTGGTTAAAGTAAAACCGGTATATAGTCAGAATGCCACAAGGGGGGGGATCGCACCCCTAGCGTCCCCCAGGGTCAATCAAAAAACGGAGGTCGGATTCGTAATCAGGACCTATGAAAACCCCCAAAAACGTGTTTTGATGTGGTTTTGAAGTAAAACCGGTATATAGTCAGAATGCCACAAGGGGGGGATCGCACCCCCTTAGCGCCCCTCGGGGTCAAATCGAAAAATGGAGGTTGGATTCGTAATCAAGACCTACAAAAACCCCTGAGTATGTGTTTTGAGGTGGCACTCCAAAAAATATAAAAAAGTATAAAATGTGCACAATGCAGGTTTGGATAAAATGTGCATAAAGTAAAAATTGTTAATTAATACCTTAACAATTAAAATGTGCACACTGTAAAAGCATATTGAAATAAACATAAAATGTGCATGGTGTCTAGTCTAAAATTGTCTTAAATATTAGATGTGCAGCGTGTAAAATCTAATCAAAATTTGTATTACGTAAAAGCACTCCTAATAAGAATATAAAATGTGCATAATATAGAAGCACTCTGAAAAAATATAAAATGTGCACAATGCAGGTTTGGATAAAATGTGCATAATGTAAAAATTATTAATCAATACCTTAACAATTAAAATGCGCACACTGTAAAAGCATATTGAAATAAACATAAAATGTGCATGGTGCATAGTCGAAAATCATCTTAAATATTAAATGTGCACAGTGTAAAATATAATTGAAATGTGTACAATGTAAAAGCACTCCTAATAAAAATATAAAATGTGCATAATATAGAAGCACTCTAAAAAAAATAAAATGGGCACAATGCAGGTTTGGGTAAAATGTGCATAATGTAAAAGTTCTTAACTAATACCTAAAAATATAAATTGTGCATAATATAGAAGAACTTTAAAAAATGGAAAAAATGTGCACATGCAGGTCTAGGTAAAATGTTTATAATGTAAAAGTTCTTAACTAATACCTAAGAATATAAATTTTGCATAATATAGAAGTATTTTGAAAGATGAAAAAATGTGCACAATGCAGGTCTAGATTAAATGTGCATAATGTAAAAGTTCTTAACTAATACCTTAACACTTAAAATGTGCAAAATGTAAAAGCATTTTAAGATAAACAAAATAAACCTCTATCTATATAAAAAAATATAATAGCTTAATAATACAAATGTGCACAGTATAAAATCATCCTAAATATTTGGCAAAACTGAAGATGTGACATAAAATGTGGACTGGTAAGAAGCCTCAGAAGTCAGGTAGTAGCTCTCATAAAATGTGGACAGGTAAGAAACCCCAGCAGCCTAGTAGTAATACTTTTAAAGCCGCGCAGGTCATAAACGACCTATAACCTTCCTGGCTGGTAAAAGGATTATAACCCAGATCTAATAGGGAATGGGTCCCTGATAGGCAATTCCACTCCACGACGTTTGGTCTTTTTGACGGAAATAACCCATTTTTAATAATGAATTTCGAGGATGGAAATTTTGCTTAAAGTTTCCGCAGGGATAGGAGGGGTGCGAAAAGTTTTAACGTAAAGAAGGATTATTAGTGAAAATTTATGAAAAATCCACAAGATTCCGAAAGAAAAAAAATGAGGACCCTTTCACCGGCGATTTAGCACCGTGGCGCCGCGCCAACCATTATTAGAGAACGTGGGTAAATCATGGGTGGCGCGGGAGCGCCATGGGGCGATTTAGCCCCGTGGCGCCGCGCCAACCATTATTAGAGAACGTGGGTAAATTTTAAAATTCAGAACCTTCTTCTTCTTCTTCTTCTTATTATTATTATTATTATTATTATTATTTATTATTATTCTTGTTTCATTATTATTATTATTATTATTATTATTATTATTATTATTATTATTATTATTATTATTATTATTATTATTATTATTATTATTATTATTATTTTTTTTCTCTATTATTATTATTATTATTATTATTATTATTATTATTATTATTATTATTATTATTATTATTATTATTATTATTATTATTATTATTATTATTATTATTATTATTATTATTATTCCAACGCTCCATCCTTAAAAGCGATATTCCTCATTTGTTACTGATTGATCAAAAATAAATATGGGCTCAATAGAAAGAAGAAGAAATTACGCAACTTTCTTAGGAAGCACTTTTTTATTTAGGTCCTTGTTATAGATTTATTGATCAAAATAAAAAATTTGAAAAATAGACAAATAAAAAATCCCAACCGCACAATAACAGCCTTTTGGCAACAATAAGGATTGTACAGAGCAGACAACCAACATCCCCTCATAGAAACCGCACAAAAAAGCAGACGGGTTTTAATTGGTGGCAGAAACGGAACCAGTTCCCAGCGCCATCTGCTTCAACCGCGCGGAAAACAGCAAAAACAACAGAGTACTTTTTTAATTCTTGCATTTAAACTGATGACAAAATTAATTCAAAGTTTTATTTATTAAAAAATAATAATAAGTGTCGGTGGCACGGGAGCACCACGCGCCGGTAATTATCCGTGGTGCAGGGTGCCACACTGTAATTTAACCCACGGCACCGCGCCAACTATACTTAGAGAACGTGAGTAAATTTTGTAATTCATGTTCATCATCTTATTATTATTATTATTTTTACTTTAAAAATTATAATTGCAATTATTGGCGCACGGCATCGCGCCAACTATATTTAGAGAACGTAGGTAAACTTTGTCTGGAGCGCAACTGCACCGCACTAACTATAATTAAACAACGTGGGTAAATTTTGTAATTTAAATTTATCATCTTCTTAATATTATTTTTTATTTAAAAAATTATATCTCGGCACGGGAATGATTATAAACATATGTCATTGCGCACTTAACTATAGTTTATTAGGCTATTTTTTAATTTAATTTAATTCAAAAAAAGTGGTAGACTAGCCTTGAAAAATGCTCTAAGAATAGAGCAGGAAAAAGGGGTGATTTTTCCCCGGGCGTATGTTTAGACAGAAAAGATGTGGACTAGTCTGAGATGGAGATTATGTGGACTATAGAAAGTTTGCATTTGGTTTGACCAGCTGCTCACTAAATAAAAATTTCTACCATATGATAATGATTTGTTTATACATTGATTTAATCACACAGCACTGTTGCATTTTTTTTAGTTTGATGAAATGTAAATTGAAAAAATCTATACTCACAGCAATCTTTGACAAGCGCGAAATCGCCACTTTTTCAATCTGAAGGTTATATTCGTATGTGTAAGAAACAACTATAAATTTGAAAAAGTGGCGATTTCGCGCTTGTCAAAGATTGCTGTGAGTATGATTTTTTCAATTGACATTTCATCAAACTAAAAAAAATGCAACAGTGCTGTGTGATTAGATCAATGTATAAACAAATCTTTATCATATGGTAGAAATTTTTATTTAGTGAGCAGCTGGTCAAACCAAATGCAAACTTTCTATAGTCCACATAATCTCCATCTCAGACTAGTCCACATCTTTTCTGCCTAAACATACGCCCGGGGAAAAATCGCCCCTTTTTCCTGTTCTATTCTTAGAACATTTTTCAAGGCTAGTATACATAACAACACTTCAGAATTTTAAGGACTTTTAAATGTCATACAGTATTCGTGATAACGTCATATACGTTTTGCTTTATGGGAACGGTTGTGGCAAGAGCTAAAAACTGGAGATCTTTACGTTTATGGGTAATAAATTTTTCCCAAGCGCTAATTGGTTAAAAGTGATTATATAACGTCATAACTCTGTGATGATCTTTAACACTGAACAATTTCTGTTTAAATGGGAGTGTTTTGATCAAGTAAATTTAAAAATGATCATATTAATGCAATATATAAAATAAAAACTATAAGTCTTACAGCCGCGCTTAACCGTAAAGGTGTTAATTTTGATAAGCTTTTCGGGACACCCATCCGCTGAAGGTTTGTCGGTGATTTCATCAGCGCAAGAAAACAACTGGCAAAATTGAGGATGATTGGGGTCGCCACCTTGACCCATGTACACTTTTACAGCATGACAGTCTATATAATAATAATAAAAGCGATATAGTTATAATAAATAAAATTATATATTAATATTTATTTTGACTAATCGATATCTCAAATTAGTGATTTTTTTTACCCTAATATCATGTTCTGGAGCTCCGCCCTTAAATAAAATGAGTAATTTGAAGCTTATTTAGTCTTGAAATATATGTTTAAAGTTATTCTATCTGATTTTTTACAACTATTATATCGTTTATAAGAAGTTTTGAAAATAATTTAATTTGCGAAAAAATTTTGACAAAAAAAATCATTACATTACTTTTGCATTTATAAAACTAAAATCAAAATAAGATGGAGCTCCGAAGCTCCATTTTGAAGCTCCAGCGTTTAAAAAACCGAAGATTCGCTTCAGAGCATGGAACTCAAAAGCATAACTACCTTGCATACTGAGTTTTTGATCAGCTAGCTTAATAAAAATATAAAGGTTCTGTAAATGCTTCCAAATCAAATGAGTTTTATACTTTCTTATTGTCACTATCGCAGCGCAAGCGCAGCACTAAGCTACAAAATATTATGTCATGGACGTGTAATAAATTACTCTTCAAATCTTTATAATGTAGTATTTTCGCCTCTAAGAAATTATTGCTTCATACCCGAATTTTTTCCCAGGTTTCATACCGTTTATATCAGTTATTTTACTCATTAAAATGGTCGATCCAGTGTTTGTGATCACCCTAAAACTTTAAAAAAGTCAAATTAATGAATAACAACTTTTGTTTTTCAAATTTATGAGTAAAATATTGAAAATATTCATATATTACCGCCGATACTTTTTGGGTGTAAATGGAATTTAAAACTAAATT
This sequence comes from Microlaimidae sp. YZB2_3, assembly GCA_030248175.1. Classification (NCBI taxonomy): domain Eukaryota; kingdom Metazoa; phylum Nematoda; class Chromadorea; order Desmodorida; family Microlaimidae; species Microlaimidae sp. YZB2_3. The sequence goes on from JASAMX010024518.1 coordinate 25,073, forward strand.
AAAATCAAAAAATCAATACCGTCACTGTCGCAGCATTCGGCCAAGCAATCGTGGGTGGTGATGCCCCTAATCAAGCGGATGGACACGGGTTTCGCGGCCACGTGAACGCTTTTGTATTCGTTGTCCGCCGCACAATAGCCAGAATTTTCGCCATTTACTCGGTTGGTTATAAAGTACAGCACCAAACCGCAAAGGAAAGATGGCGTCATTTTAGAACTAAACGTTGACAAAAATAAAACGATAATACTCTCAAACTTAGCCTTTCAAAATGAGCTCAGAGTTTACTAAAATTTAGAGTGAAAAACTTTTTTTAAGCTTTCAGCTTTTTACATAGCCAGGAATTCTCTAGAAAACTCTCATTACAAAATAGTTTTTCTTAAATATCAAAAAATTAACATCGTTTGAATTTAGTGTTTTTGTCGTGAAAATCTTTCCAATTGAGCAGCCTGCTGAAAAACATTGAAACGCTAAAAATTCACAAAAAAAATAATTTCAAAATTAAAAAGGGCGGTTTAAATTAAAAAAAACCTCAATAACAGAAAAATTTAGTTGATTAAAAAAATCAAAATAGTAGAACGAATCTGAATAAACCGCTTTATTTCACTTTGTTTTATCAAAAGTAATTTCACTCCACAATTCACGAAAAAAATTAAAAATTATTCATTGAAACGCTAAAAATTCACAAAAAACATAATTTCAAAATTAAAAAGGGCGGTTTAAATTTAAAAAAACCCCAATAACAGAAAAATTTAGTTGATTAAAAAAAATCAAAATAGTAGAACAAATCTGAATAAACCGCTTTATTTCACTTTGTCTTATCAAAAGTAATTTCACTTCACAATTCACGAAAAAAATTAAAAATTATTCAATGTACAAATCATACGATTTTACGATAAAATATAAACAAATGATACAACTTTTCCACAAAGCGATTATTATATATCTTGTTTTTTGGCAAGCAATTATACATTACTGTTGCTAAAACTAATCAGTGAATTATGTGGAATACACATAGGTATTTAATTGTTGTTTCAGGTATATAAATTTTACTTTCACCAATTTTTAAAGCTTTAAGAAGCTATACGATTTATGAAAGGATTCTGATTTGTCTACACAAAAAATAAAAATAATTATGATCAACGACACTTGCAGGTAGCTTAAAAACATATTCCGCAAAAAGGGTGTTAATCGTTATTCAACTCGAATTTACGACCGAACCAGCTTTGGTTGTAAACGAGTCATTTGCTTTTTTTCGCTCAAAAAGGAATGACTTAGGTAACATAGTATATTGCGGAAGTGGTTTTTTTATCGAGAACACGAGAAGGGGCAAAATAACAAAGAAAAATTCGTCCAAGAACAACAGTGAATGAACAGTAAATGAATCCAATAAAAATATAATAATCTCTCTGTGACCGTCACAGTTATTAGTAAAAAGTGGATACTTTTAGTTTTTTATTGATAAAATTAAGATTCAGCACAAGAGTAAAATTTGATAGAGATGTTATTTTTTAAATTGTAAATAGCTGTTACCTATTTAAAAATTTTGTGTTTGTTATCAAAATTAAAAAAAAATCTTCACTATTTTTAAAAAGTTTAAGGAAATTTATTGTTGGCATATTTTTTTAAAATTTATTATGTAATTATGTATTTATACGCATTTATTGTGATAGAGTACTTTCAAAATGTTTACTGGGTCGCCCAATGACGAAAATGTTTAATTTTACTTAATTTTGCCATATTAACATTTTGATATTTTTGTAGTGTCAATCCACTCTTGATAGCGTGATAATGTGCTTCATGAAAAACAGAAGCTTCCAGAAAGCTTTTTACCTGCTAGTGTGTATAAAAAAATTAGAATTCACTGTTAAGTGTAAATTTTTCTGTTCTTATTGTTAGTGAGATATTCTCAGCGAAAATTATTTCTGGTCTAAATATTTTTTGCGGCCATAAGTTTAAACGGTTTTTTCGACAGAACTCATCTGTCGCAATTAAATTTTCTCTTCAATTTTTTTAAACAAACAAAATTTGGTGACTTAGTTTAGTTTCAATATAAAGAAACAAATAGTAGTATTTTAATACTACTAATTGAAATAATAAAAATAACTTTTAATAATTATTTTTGAGAGAAATTATATCAATAATTATTTTTTGAGAGAAATGATATCAATTATGTAATATTTGCCAGAAATTAATCAAATAAAAAATTAAAGTTTTTGGCTAAATAACCTCTTTTTCCAAAAAAATACTTTTAAAATCATGGTTTATGGATTCTTAAAACTTTTTTAATTTTTGAGGCCTAAAAGCGCAAAAATGTTAGTGTATTAGTGCAACTTAATCTTAAACTGGGGCGATTCTTCACCAGCCGACCACCGTTATTTACTGAGACACGAACGCGATACACATTCCGCGTTTTAGTCGCAATAACAATGGAAAAGTGTTAACTACAATTTAGTGTCTTAATACTTTTTTATTCAAATGATTCTGTGGTGATTATTTTAATCCCTAATACCTTGCTTTGCTTCGGAGTTTCGCCGTTAAAACGGAGTGTTTTCCTCCCATAACTAAGCTCAAAAACCAAGTTTTATTTAATATTGAGACATGCTTTATGTTATTTTAGCTGCATTTTCTGAATTATTTTTTTTGATTTTCTTTATAAAGATTAAAAAAATATGAAATCGCAGAAAATTCTAAAAAAAGAAAGTTTACAGAGTTACTCTTTCATTATGAAAAATATTGACATCAAATAGAAGGAGGAAGAATCATTTTTGAGAAAGTAATTACATATTTTGTTTTATTGTTTATCTGTTAAAATGTAAGTACACTACTTTTAAATAATTATGCGGTTAATATATTTTTATGAACAATGTACTATAATGAATATATTAAATTATAGTGATAAAATTGTTATATATTGAAACAATTTGATAATCAGACAACCAATATACAAATTGACTATCTATTTGGTTATATAACAGTAAAATATATAAAACATTAAACAAAAATAGACAAATTTATTTGATTTTTAAAATATTAAATTTAAAAATCATCGCCTTTAAAAAAAGAAAAAAAACGGAGGGGGGGGGGAGAAAAACAGCCTGTATCATAAAGAATAAGACAACATTTATTATCGCATGTATGATAAATATTTAGTGATTGTTTAAATTTAAATTTAACTTAATTTTTATTCATTAAAACTTATTAATTATTATTATTGTAATTTTTTATCATTAATTCCCATTGTTTATCTATTAAACAACTCGACCATTTTTAGATTTATTTTCTTCTGGTTATAAATTGGTTGTTTAATAGTTTTTAGCATTTAAACCGCAAAGTCTTTAGGTTAAAGCAAAAAAATTATTGTAAACAATTTAAATTTTGTATTTGCCAAAATTTTTATCACATTCTTTCAATTTTTTTAACTTTTTTATCACATTTTTATTTATTTCGTTTTTTTTAATTATAAAAAATTAATTTTTAATGTGTCAAACTTTTAAGGTATTAAAAGTCTTACATTTTATTTTTAAAAAATTAAACAAAATTATTGCTTTTTTATAATGCACGACATTGTACTTAAAATTCAGCGTGTATAAAACTATTGTCACAACTCCCACTGTGTTAATGTTTCAGAAATATGACGTCTTATAAATACGAGTTGTAATGTAACACTGTCGAGCGATGGTGTAACGCAGCACGTCAGTCAATGAGGTACTGAGGCTGGAGATTACAGGTTCAAGTCCTGTATCGCTCATTTTTCAGCCAAAAAAGCTAAAAACAGCAAATTGTTTCGCAATCTTTCTTTCAAAGACTCGATTTATTCGGCCTCATATTTCTGGACGTTACATTTGGTGAGCGATACACGTCCATTGGTACACCACATATGTGCCCTTGCCCGCCTTGCCGTGAGCGGAAGGTTGAAACTAGGGTTAGCTCTAAGGAGCAGGGCGTGGACTAGTGGTGGACGTGTGGCTCGGACCTTATATGGTTGTCAGATTGGAAGGCTGCGCGCTTCAATCTTGGTGGGAAGGTGTCACAACTCCCGCTGTGTTAATGTTTCAGAAATATGACGTCTTATAAATACGAGTTGTAATGTAACACTGTCGAGCGATGGTGTAACGCAGCACGTCAGTCAATGAGGTACTGAGGCTGGAGATTACAGGTTCAAGTCCTGTATCGCTCATTTTTCAGCCAAAAAAGCTAAAAACAGCAAATTGTTTCGCAATCTTTCTTTCAAAAACTCGATTTATTCAGCCTCAGATTTCTGGACGTTACACTATAAACACAAAGAAATTTTTTAATAATTATACAAGAGCAGGGGCCCATTTCATAAACAATTTTATTAATATTCTTTTTAATTAAAAATACAAAAGAAAATTACACGTTCATTAATTTACAGATGTAAATTAATTACAGGAAATTTTTATGAAATAGGCCCCAGACATGAATGTAATTACGAAATTCAAAATTTAATTTCAATATAAACGAAGACAATTTTGGATCTATTTTTACCATGATCTGTATTAAAAAAATTTATTTTTGTGTAATGCAAATGTAATTCTAAAAAAATCTTAGTATTTTTAAAGTTTTTTTAAACAGTTAGTACGTTGGGATCCAAAACCTATTTTCCTTTGACTTCTGTTTGATAAGTTGATAACAAATATTTATTTGAAAACGCATCTGTTTAGTTAGTATTGCCTTCCACTGGAAGCGGGCGCATTTATCGACCGTAAGCATATTGATTTTCTTTCTTAAACTGTTGCCAGCAGCGGAACATGATCACGTTGAACCAGATCTCCAGCAGAAATATGATCCCCAGGAAAACTACAAAAACGATGGGAAAGACGATTTCTGAGGGGACGTCCCATCCCTGGACATTATCTTCGGGGTCTGTGGGCCTGGACCACCCTAGTGCTGCGTATCTGCCTACAAATATTAGATATAAATTTTATGGTTTTTTAAGAAACTTGATATGAAAAATCTTTTTGTTCTTAAAGTGTTAGTTGTGAGTGTGGATTCCATTAAAAAACTAACTTGTTGTCGCAAATAACAATAATCTTATATTTTTACTTGCCTTCTTAACGCTTTTTTAAATGGCACGTTGACATTTTTTACTATTTTTTCTCTATTTTGTTCAAGATATTAATTACTCATAAATCAATGATTTTGTTTTATTTAAAATGCAAATGTTTTACCTTCATATTTTTTGTCATAATGATGAACATAAGCAATAGAGTCAATGGTTGGTATCATAAAAAGCATGTTCACCAATAAAATCAGCAAGCCAAATACCTAAAAACAACAAATTCTTATTTATCTTGTTGTATTTAGACTTTTCAAAAATAATGATTCCATTATCATACTGGTCAAACGACCTGAAGCATCATAATTTAAAAAAAAGTCGAAATAATGAAAAGCACAAATACTCGGCCCGTTTAAAAAATCTCTCTAGCACCAAAAGAATATTTTCGGCAAATAAATTATTTAGCATTGAAAAGACAAAAACTTTTCCTAAATTAATCTCACAGATTTTTTAATACCAGCTCAGTTATTTCAGCAATACAAATATATATTGCTCTAATGAAACACTTTATTGTTACTGCTGATTCTTTTTGCTGCTATTTCTATTGTTTTAGCTTCGTTTTTTTTGCGCAGTTTCTTTTGACCAAATAATAATTACTGTTGAACTAAAAACTCAGAGTTTAAAACTTTATAATTGGTTGAGCTACCACAAAACAATAATATCAGCTAGTTTTTTTTTGCAGTTAAAAAATACAACTTAATGCAACATTTAAAATAATTATGTATTAAAAAATGTTTTAACCTGGCCGATGACATGAGGTAGAATCATAACTTCATTCCTGCTTTTTAATCCCATAAACACCATCAAGAGAAGACCCACTTGTATGATGTAATATGTGAACGCAACAGCTCCCAACGCCACGCCAAAGCCTTCCACTATAAAACCGTTTACAATGCTAACGTAAGTTGTCAGCATGTTAGCAACTTAATAAAAAAATTTAGAAATGATTATGGAAGAATTTCAGCTTCTTGAAACAGTTTTGTGGTAAAAAATGCTACACTAGTTAATAGTGACGACCATGGACACTACAAATGTGTATCATTTTATATGTATTAAATTTTTTATACCGCACTAACAAATCTGCAGTGGAACACCCTGTTGTTAATGCTGGAGTTTTTTTTCGTGAAAAATCTTAAATATTTCATGTCTTGAATGAGGAAATTTGATATTTAGCAATCTAATAGATATTTATTATAAATTTTTAACAATCAGTTATCTCAGCAGATCGCTCACATGCCATTACTGAACCTGCCCCTGGTTCCTCTACGCGCCGCAAATTAACTAGGTTTCACCTGTTTTTTTTTAATTTTAAATTTGTAAAAATAATAAGACACTTTTTTTAAAAATTTCGCAAGATTTACACAATTATTTCCAGTTTTTTTTTTAGAAAATTAAGCAATTTAATTGAGTAATCCTTTATTTTATGGTATTTTTTTTCATTTTGTCGTGGTAAGACACTGCATCAACAAGCTTTCCATGCTAGACAAGTCTATATTTTTGGCAGTTTCCTGTATAAAAAATAAATCTGTTTCGATTGAATATTTTAAGTGCAGAACACTTCCAGGATGGGCTGCCCTTTACGTACAAACAAACTATAGGGAGCACCCAACTGCCTAACGTGAAAAAGTTATCATAAACATTTTTATACAATTATAAGAAATATTTTATAAAAAAAATTTTTAACTAAAATCAAATAAGGGAAGATTGTATCTTTCGCTAAATCGTATTTGGTTCTTAAAAGCAAACTTTTTACCTGATCCTGAGGAACCGCGTGTAAAATAATGAAATTGTACAATACACAAGATGATTTTAATAATCAAAAACACAACTTCAACAATGGCAGTAATGTATGTTCCTCTCTATAAATCAAAAGTAATTAAAGTTAATACAATATTATCCAATAGGGAAACTTTTTCTTCACAAATGTAAGGAAATATTTAAAATTACATATCAATTTTTAAAATTTACTTTACTTTATACTGCCCCCACGATAGACTGAAGTTTTTTTTTTCAGAAAAAAATTTTTTTATTAAATTTTCCTGCCCTTGTGAATTTTTTTTGTCGTATTACCCCTTGAATGCTCGTGCACAATTTAAAAACACTTATTAGTTTGTTTCATATTTATTTAGGGTTTTTTTTAAGTTTAGTCTGGTTTGAAATGGTAATAAAATCAAAAAAATATTTGTGTTGCTTCTTTTCAACCATAAAAATAAGTTTGTAAACTTAACCCCCTGCGGTATATAAATTTAATAACGTTGAGACAAAAATACTTGCATTCTTGGTTGGGTTAAACATAAATAGATTTTTTTTAAATTTTCTTTTTTAATTACAAAGAATATTTGGTAAAATTCTTAAAAAAAATTCTACCATTCATAATTTTTAAGTAGTTTTTAGGTATAAAATGTCATCTTAAAATAGTTGAATACATTCAGTATAACACCATTTGTGTACCTTCAACACTATTTTTTCACATATTCAATTATAAAAAATTAAAAAAAATTGCACAAATCTTAAAATATTATGCTTAAAATTTTCTTAACGTTTTAATTAAAAAAAAACATTACATCCGGTGCCATCGTTCCACAGCAGACCCTTTTGTCGGTACTGGGTGCATCTCGACTCCCAAAGCGGAAACGACGGTCGTCTTTTGATGCCCCAAATTGCTGATTGGGTGGAAAATCTCGTGGGGGCGGAGCTTTCATCGGAAAACGAATAGATTATGCCTTTCCTTAACTAAACTCCTTTGGATTATTAAAAAATATAATACCACAAAAAATATGCTATAGCAAAAAACATCAATATTACAGAAATCGGATAAAAATACAATTGTGCAACTTTAAAAATAAAAAATCGCTAAAACGTTTACCAAAGCCTAAACAAAGCCTGAATTTAAGCCCGAATTAACTTTTTTTTTAAGGGCTCCAAGTTTTAAAAAATTTTCAATGGCTCTAAGTTTTCTGGTTGTGGCTTGGTTCTAAAGACCCTGTACGATCTAAATTTTATATGAAAGTAATTCTATGAACTGCAACTGGGTTCACTCACTAAAAGGAGTGTTTTGTAATAATCAATCATAACAATCCTAATTAACAATAATTTTTTTTAATAACGATTGGTTTTCAAGCACTAAATTATTGGAAATAATATTAAATTTCATTGTTTTATTAATTATCGTATGGTCTTCCATTTTTATTCAGCAAAAAACTGTTTAGCCAAGTTTGGTGTTTTCTTAAATCATATTGTTTAAAAGCACCAACACTGACTAAGAAAAAAAATTGTAAACTTGTGATTAATTTACATTTGTTTAAAATTTAAAATTTTTTTAGTAAAGTAGAAAATTAAAATAACAAAATGGAAGACTTGCTAGTTAAACACAAACAATATTTTTTAATATAATATATTTTAGAGCAATTATCGCGTTACAAAATAAACACTTGATTGTTAATGTTATACAATTTTTTTATAAATAAAAAATAATTTGCTTTAAAACGTTTTTTTATGTTTCAATAATTAGGATTTGATGATGTTTAAATTTGGGAATAAAATTTTTAAAATTATTTCTAAAGTTATTTATGGGTAAAAGATAAAAAAATCGTTTAGAGAAAAATTTGATCTTAATTAAAAATTTTAGAGTTACACATACAGAAAATTTACACAAAATTTATTTTATTGCGTAGATCACAAGGATAGCCAACTTTATAACTAATGTGAGTTTTCAGGGTTTAGGGCCGATAGAGTCGAGAAAACTTGAAGCTGAAAATTAAAATCGCCAAAAACCTAAGCCGAAACGAAGCCTAAAAAAGGTCCAAAAATTTCCGACGGCTCCAAGATTCCTACTTGCTGCTCTAACGATCCCGTAACGGTTTTTCGCTGTAGGATATATATAAGCCATATCAAACTTTATTGCTAATACACATCTTTTTTTGTAAAACATATAGAGCAAAAAACATTGGGAACAGACACTTAACAAAAATTAGTTTTAAAGTTTTGTTAAAAATTAATTTAGGTACAGGGTTTTTGTTGCCCTAAGCAAAAAACTGAAAGCCGTTGAACAGTTTTGGGGTATTGAAGCTGCAAAAATGTAAACTTAAGGCCCAAAAGAAAAAGGTTTGATGTTAGGTTTAAGAATATAGATTTTAGTGATTTTCAACGCGGGGTTCCAACTTTTTCACTTGCAGTTTGACTGAAAGCTCTAAATTTTATTGGGTCTAACGATCCTAAATCAATTTAGCTGTTTATCAACTTTTAAAAATGATAATAATAATGTTTCATGTATGATTATTTCTTTTTTTTTACAATACGCAATAATAAAACGCATTGTTTCAATCAAGACAAAATCAGATAAATAAAAACAAAACAGGTATTTTGAGCATTAATTATATTATTTGAAGCCTTCACATATATTTAAAGATTTAGAGCCTTAAATAGGAAAATATTCTTCCCAAAATACTTTTATTTTTGACTTCAAGTTTCTCAAATTAAATAAAATTAAATTGGGATTAGTTACAGTTGGATGATAATCAACATAATATAATTAAAAAAAAAACATTAAAGTTAATTTCATGATAGCTTTTATTACCAATTACTATTAGTAATTGGTGATTGGTATCATTGGTAAATGAATAGCACCAAATATCATTGGTGGGTCATAAAAAATAAACAATGATATTGATCATCATAATAAAATATAATCATTGAGACTAGAAATCCAAACAAATTCGCGAACAAACGCACAACATTGTGAATCCATCAGTGAAATTTTTTAAAGAAAAATGTGACATAAGCGCCATAGAATTCGCGGCGGTTAACCTTATAAAAAGAAGTCACAAAAGGAAGAAAAAATCGGAGAAACCATGCAAGAAGCGCACAACGTCGCAACTGCCATTATTACTCCCCATTGTCCACTTGTATATTGTATATATAGTTTCCAACAGGCGATGGCCCTGCGCGTGCATAAGAAGGCGGATTGGGCGAGTTTTAAAATTTGAAAACTCCTTCAGTTCATACCGAAACTCCTATGTATGATTACTTCGGTAAAACCGGTCCGAACGGACGGAATTTCAATCCAATTTCGGCAGATTTTTGCGCGTCCAATTTTTCTTACGAACATGCCAAATTTTGCAACGAACACATAGTTGTGCGTTGGAATATATAACGCAAAATGAGTCATAACCAGTGTTAGATTAGTTTGATTATGACTTTTCACATTATTATTCATCATGTTTACAATGTACCGCTATATTGAGTCAAAAGTAAGCGTTTTACCAGTTCAATTTGACTTACTTCGTTGACGCAAATTGTTGTTTTAAAATATAAAAATCCAAGTATTTTCTTCTTAAGAAACAAATCATTTCTATTTTTTATTTACTTTTACCAAAGGTGGATCCACCTTTGCTTTTACTTGTTATACCGGAATAAAATAAAACAATTATGCATTTTGTTTTGTTGCTGCCATTTCATCTTCTTTTTTTGAAAATAAAAATTTCATTTTGTCAGAAATAATAAAAAAATCATTATGCGTGGTGGATTTGATTTGTAATAAAATAAAATAAAAACAACGTTGTTTAATAATTAAACAATATGAGAAAACAGAATAAATATTGGCGACAGCAGTGATAATCTAAAATATAGTGTATTGTTGAAAATCTGCGGAAGTTTTTTAAGTTGAATTATAATTCTACAAAAGATCATAACATTAAATTAAATGTAATAAAAATAAAATTATTTTTAAACAATTTTTTAAAAAAAGTAAAATAATGTTAAAATGAAGAGCAAATTCTTGAAAAAAAAGGTATTAACCTAAATTTTACTTATTTTAATAAATGTCGAATAATAGATTTAGTGCTCATAATTTTAAAGATATAAACTATATTCCAGAAATTTATTGTGGAACCTAAAAATTCCGTACCAAATACTAAAAAATGCCTATAACATAAATGATAAACGATCCAGATGTGGCTATATAACTTCAAAAATATTTATAAATATGCACATTTAATTGACATATTTGTTATTATTGGAAATGTTAATATAAAAAATATTTTGTTTTAACATTTAGAAAAGTGTTAATGAAAGACTTAAATATTTTTTAATTCAAAAATAAAATTTCCTTTAATAGATTTTATCTTAAACACAATTTTTAATTGTCACTTTACAAACTTCTCTTTAATACTAATTTTTCCAGTACGGTAGTATTCAAGAAACAACTAAATTTTTTGAAATAACTGATTGGATGGTTTTGTCCAACAAAAAATAACGCGCTGTTTTTGTTTTAATTCACGAAAACACCAGTCATAAATCGTTAATGTTCAATCGTCCAAAAAATATTTTCATACTTTCTACTTAATGTTTTGATAAAAAAGTCATAATTTGTTATGTTTCCTAATTAAAAAATATATTTTGGTAAAAATAAAATAAAGAAAGAATGAAGGTAGAAATTTTAATTCTTGTTTACAACGCGCAGTAAATCGCGTGATAAAAGTTACACTTTTAAAAATAATTTTGAAATATAATCTTATGGTCTCTTCGGATAGTTCTTTTAAGTATAGAAAATCGCAATTTTTGACATACGAGGTCTAGGAAAATTTAGCCCTGCCATTAAAACTATTTACCATAGGTTAATTAGGCAAAACGACTACGATGTTAGACCGTGGGGACACCACTGCGCAATGTTAGTTGTATTATCAAAGGCGGAATGAATAAAATGTTTAATAAATAAAATACTTGAAATTAAAAATCCAATTACAACAGTTGTTTTTAAATCCAACAAAAATATTCATAGAACAATTTTCAGTACCGAAATTACTTGCAATACAGATGAAAATTTAACTTTTGCCATATAACGTGAAAAATTCTGTTGGAGGATTTGTGTTTTTAAAGTCTTATTAAAAATTCTCTCAATATTTTTCTAAAATTTGCAACCGTGGATATAAAATATAAGTTTCAAAAAAGTTTTTACTGGTTTTCGGGGTTCCATTTTTTATTTATACTTAAAGTTTTGGGGTTTTGACCCAATAAAATCGAAAATAAAATAGCTTTAATAAAATTTTACTCCAACGTTCCGAAGCCACTACGTGCTTCTTTTCAAGGTTCTAACAACAGAAAAACAATTAACATAATTTTTTAAAACAATTTGAGCAATTGGTATGGTCCTTCGAAGCTTATAAAATACTAAATATATCTTGTAGTAAAGCCAAAAACACATTTCGCTTCTTTAAATTTTAAATTTTGTAATTATAAGAAAGTTGTAGAAAACATCATACACCAAACACCGAATAAAATTACTTGGCACATCAATTGGTAATAATTAAAAACCAAAAACAAATACACCACAAACTAGTATACTGTATTTTTGATTCTTTCATTTTATTGTTTTAACACAGTAATTGCTGTTAGACATTTTTTAATTTTAATATTTTCGACAGTTATCCCACTATACCAAAGCAATCAAACTGATTGTTATTAATTATAATAGTTGTATAATGTTTTATTGACGTTGAAGCCCTGATTTTAGAACACTCTCAAAAGTTTTCACACAGTGGTAGTGGTTTTTAAGGCACGGTTAAGCATAAAGTCCGTTATTGTCTTCATTACGTGCCAGATCCTCATATATATCGATATAAATTAAAACAAAAACAAAAAAACGTCAAAAAAATCTATTGCTAAATCAAAAATTCTACTCATGATTGAATTTACAAATAAAAATCATTTATTCTATATTGTGGTAGAATTAAATCTGATAGACCTGGGGTGGTATGCTGAAGGTTTAATCCGACTTAAAGTTAATCTGACATTAGCGATTGTCGAAACACAGTAAACATATAGCAGTATGGATTGAATAATCTAGGTTAACGAAGTTAATAGACTTAATCTCAAATTAAATCGTCACTAATCCGAGATTAGCGGGAAGAATCCGCAAATTTTTAATCCACCTCCGAAGGTGGTTTAAAAATTTGCATAAATTAACAATTTAATATTGAGTTAGTGACGATTTAATCTAAGATTAAACCTAATCTTAGATTAAATTCGTTAAACTAGATTATCTAATCGATACTGCTAGTATGTTTACTGTGTGTCGACAATCGCTAATCTCAGATTAACTTTAAGTCGGATTAAACCTTCAGCATACCACCCCGGGGGTCGTATGCTGAAGGTTTAATCCGACTTAAAGTTAATCTGAGATTAGAGAGTGTCGACACACAGTAAACATAATATCAGTATGGATTAGATAATCTTGGTTAACGATTTAATAGTACTTAATCTCTGATTCAATCGTGACTAATCAAAGATTAGCGGGAAAAACCCGCAAATTTTTAATCCACCTCCGGAGGTGGTTTAAAAATTTGCATAAATTAACAATTTAATCTCAAGTTATTGACGATTTAATCTGAGATTAAAACTAATCTCAGATTAAATTTGTTAAACTAGATTATCTAATAGATACTGCTAGTATGTTTACTGTACTGTGTATCGACAATCGCCAATCTCAGATTAACTTTAAGTCGGATTAAACCTTCAGCATACGACCCTTTGTAATTTTGTATGAAAAGATAAAAGGATCAATTAAAATTGTGTGGTTATGACGTTTTATTTAAAACAATGAATTATAACGCAAATATTTTAAATATCCCCTTTTCACAAAATATACAAAAATTAGTTAATTTTACCCCCTAAAAATGTACATTTTGGCTCCAAATTAAGTAATAAAATCAGGTATTTAACATTTAAAGGTGCAGTATACATGTAATTCATGGTGTATTTTTTATTTCTGTTTAATTAATACTAATCGCCGTATCAGGTCACATTAAGAAAACAATTTTATTGCGCCAAAAACTAATTCCCAACGGTTGACGAGTTATTAACAAAAATACCGATTAGTTATTTCAAATGTTGCTTTTATACACCATTTTTCAAAACAACACATTTCTACTGAACGGATGTTAACAAAACTTAATATAATTTACGCTAGGGTACCAAAAAGCATAAATTTAAAAATTTGGTTCAATTCTAAAACATATTAAATAAATAATGCCATTTTAAAAACATCATATTCCAAAAATGATGTTTGGTGTTTGGTTTATGGTGTGTTTTTGAATAATTTTATAATTAGAAATGTATATTTTAAAGAATTTAAATGTTTTTTATATTTAAACTCGAAGGCTATCTAAAAGCGACAAAGCTAACAAGCCTTGGGTTTTTTGCATATAATTCGTAAACATATACTAATTTAAAAAATGACCGATAAAATTTTTGCTTTTTCTTACAATGATAAGTTGATTTGCAATTTGCTTTTTTAGTAATGTTAATTTTATTTTTTATTTTTTCATTTGCAACAATTATAACAATAATGCAATAAACAAGAATGAATTGCGAATATTTCTGAAAAAATAAACATGATTATAAATAATTAATATAATTTTAAATAAAAATTAAATAAACAGTGCTTAATTTTTATTTGTAAGAAGATTTTGTAAGTTTCAGTAATGTTTAAGCCATTCCAAATAATTATAAATAGACTGGTTGGCAGTTCTCTAGAATGAGAATTTGCTTATTTGTGGACCGAAATTAAGGTAGATTTGAAGTTTCAAAGTATTATCAAAATTTTAACGCCGTTTGGAACACGCTATATTATTTTAAAATAAAGTTTTCAAAGGGTTTTGCCAAAACACGTTCGTTTTTTGATTTGTCGCTTTCTCGTAGCATTTAATTTTTTTAAAGCAAAACATAAATATAGCTAACTTATAATATCAGAATAACAGCAAACAAGAAAACACACCAATTGTAAAAACAAATTAAATTTCTTTTTAAAATGGCAGTTTACTCAATAATAGCTTTTGAATTGGACCAAATTTAAAACTCCAAATTTTTTGTACCCTTGCATGATTCCAATTAAGTTTTATTAATATCCGCTCAGCAGAAATCTTTTCTTTTGAAAACTGGTGTATAAATATAACATTGAAAATAACACCATAGAGATTATTGATTTTGCTAAACGTTCATTGGCTAAAGAGATTTTTTTGAAAAGAAAAGCATAGAAAAGAAAGAAAGAAAGAGAGACTCTTTGATGCTTTTAATATTCATCAATGGTTTTTTTTTATAATAAAGTTTAAAAATTGACTTAATAATATTTTTACTTTTGTAGGTATAACATTTTACACATAATTAAACCAAAAAAATGAGAATTTTAGCAATATTATGAGGATTTTCAGAAAAAAACTACAGGAAATTAAAAATACACACGCATAGTCTTATACGCTGCATCAAATGCATTTTTTTAATTTTAAAGTCAATGATTTTTATTCTTTGCTTCTGGAGTTTGAAGGAGTTTAGGGTCAATGGAGCCAAGGGAGTTTTATGCTCAAAAGACTCCAAGTTTCCAATTGTCCAATTCCAAGCTCCCTGCTTGTGGCTTTAAATACCCCGTACCGTTTGAAAGGTTTTATATAAATCAATACTTTGAGAGAATAATAGTCTGCATAAAAATGATGCGTAATGATGAAAATATAGGTGAGCCTGAATCAAAATAAAATGGTTGATTTACGCGATAATTCAATTATTGTATATAATTTAATTATAGTTGTACACTTTAATAAACAATAATGGCTATTTTGTGACGATTGGTGAAGTTTTTTCAGTACGAATCGTTTTGTTATAAACCATATAGTTGATAATTAATTGGTTTTGAAAAACTAATGACAAGAGCTTCAAGCGCTAAAAGCAGAAATATTAATCAGAAAAAGTCAAACAAACTGCTGATTTTTTGTATTTAGTTGATATCCAAACTGCTAGCGACGTGTATTCCTTGTGCGCTTCAATGGAAAAGATTGCATTTTTCCGGAAAACGTCATAGGTTCACCTATATATATTGCATACAATAAACAACTTGATTTACGTCAGAATTTTAAGGATTCTCAAAATGTCCTATAATATTTGTGATCACGTCATATGTGTTTTGTTCAATGAGAATGGTTCTGGGAGGAGTAGCGGTTAAACAGGGTTTTCAAATGCAGGTGCAAATATGGCTAAAAAAATTCCGACGTGGACGCGTTATTAGACAGTCGCCGGCGCGTTATTAGACAAATGTGGGCGTCCCTTTGTGCGCGCAGCGTTACTGTAGGATTACATCCGTTTAAAACAATAGATTATGACTGCGTGTTCAACTGCAATTTATAAACTCAAAAAGCATTGCTAATGCTGATTCTAAGTCCCAATTTTTCGTTACCAAAGAGGATTTGATGGTTGTTTTAATTACCTATTAAATTTTTAGTTGTTTTGGTTTAAAATATTTAAATATTTTACGTTTTTTAATTTAATTTTGGTTTTTAGTCACAAAATTAAAACGATTGTTTGTTTTGATGATGTTTTTCCTAAGATTCAAATTGTTTTATGGTAACTTACTTTTGACGTAGTTAGCCCTAAGTATCCATCTACTCATATTATAACTCGTCAAATATTTACTTGGAATAAAAAACTATATTTACCGCGCATTCTTATCGGTGCTCCACCAAAACCTCTTAAAAACCGCTTTTTGTCTTGTGTTCAAGGGCTCAGGTGTTTTCACCTGTTGAAAACTGCTTAAATTAACAGAAAAGTGGTACACTGACATCTTTTTTAATAAATTAAGCTAACAAAACAATGCATCTTTTGTGCACTTATTGCATTTTTAAAGCAAATCTGATTTCTTAGTCATTATAAAGTAAAAAATAGTCCAATTTTAACAATAACGACTTCATAACAACTATCAAATAACTAATATAGGTCGTGCGTTTCATTAATAATAGGAACGATTTAACAATGTGCAACATGAAATTTTTGAACAAACGCTATTGAATCAACAAAAAGGCTCGGTTACGCCGTTTGCCAGTGGTAACGCTACGGAATAAACAGTTTGAAGATGTTGTATAAACAATGAAATGACCGGTGCGGTTACCGCAAAACTGATCGGTGTGAAAAAGAAAGCGTCCCCACTTCGATACGTTTTGTGGCTCTCAACTTTTTAAAGATTAAATCGAAATAACAACTGTACAGTTGGACTGTAAATCATTTTGTTATAACGAGAAAAAATTCTCATAAATATATAAAGTATCACAGTGAGTAGCTGTAAGTTCTAGCGGGGACTTATTCTGTGTAAATTTTTATTAAATCTAAGTAGTTCCGAAAAAGTTTAAAGTCGGAGCTGTTGAATTTTAGTCCGACGCATTTTGCTGAATTTTTATATTTAACTAATGATTCACAGGCGCTTTGCACTAATTCCAAACGGGAACCATTTCATAAAGTCGGAATCGGATTAAGCCGCTAAGTGGACGGTCTGAATAGATCTGGTCGGCGATATCGGCCCACCGACCGGCAGACGAACCGACCCGGTTTGTTTTGAAATTTTAAAATTACCAAGGCTTAAACTATAAGAATATGAGCGGCGGTGGGAAGCGTCTCTTTAAACGTTTAAAGTGCCGCGTAGACGGTCCGAAAAACCACGGGAGAGCAAAATGCGGAAATAATATTCCTCGACTAATCGAGTGGTCTCGGATTAATTTTTTTTGCGTTTGATGGTGTTATTAAATTTTAATGCTTTGTTTAATTTAGAACAAAATTAATAACTGAAAATCTTCTGTCCGATATTTTCAGCATCGTCAATATTGAATATTTTTTTAATTTCATAATTCAAAAAAATTATGTATTCAAAAACAAACGATTTCTCAACGTGTCTTAACGTGTTTCCTCAACGTTTTCCCTCTAGAAGATATGTTTTACGTTTTTTCAGCAGATACACAAATATAGTTTTCTCGGAAAAATTCAGTTGTATTTGAAATTATGTATATTTTTAAAAAAATATATACAAATTTAAATAAGGTTTGTGACCCTTAAAATCCCACTAAATTTCGCACTTAATTAGTGTGTAAAGTTTTGAAGGATGCGTGGTGCAATATCAATGGACCTACCTAGCATTACGAAATTTTGGGTCCGCGGTCCCGCCACGAAATTAGAACTCCTAATGAAATTAATAGCTTTTACCAAACGTTTTCTAAAACCGAAGATTACACAACAATATTAAAACAATTTCAAATATTTTTGTTAACTTTTGACCATTATTTAGAGCTATTTTAAGCGTAACTAAAGTTTCTCATATGTAAATTTATTTCGGTTAACTAGAAAAAAACATTTTGTAATGCTTTAATTGAATACAAAAAAGCATGCTAAAATTTCTCAAACAGATGTTTTATTATTTGCAGTATTTCTAATTTCAAAAATAATACAAAAAATGCATTTAATTTGAGAGGAACTTTGTTTCGTGGTAAGACTGCCGACCCAATTTTTGTTATGCTAGGTAGGTCAATAGTAACATAGCTTGATAAATCTTGTTATTAAAATATTAAAATACGCCATTTACTTATGTACCTCCTATGTGCCTGTGTTACAAATTTTACTGTCTATAACTTGCCCCCTAATTGCCTTCATCAGCTTCTTCCATCCAACAAGATGAAGCTATGAAGTAGTTATAGTTTTATTGTTAACATTGTTCTTTCACGGTGAATAATTTTTGAGATCGTGATCGTTTTTAAAAGTAGCGCTTAAACTCTAGCTAACAAAAACCTTTTTTCAAAAATATGATAAAATAAAATCATGATGTAAATTCTTCAATGTCTAATGACCAGATGTATGCCAAATGAGCAAGGTGCAGTGACTAGACATACGTCTACCTATTTTTGATGTTACATAAGGACTCGAAAGAATTATTGTATTGTGTATTTTATAGTAACACTGGTTTTATTTATTTTTTTGGATTTAAAACAAGGACAATATAATATTACTGATATTTGATCTAACACTTTATCGTAAATTACTTTACTTTCTTTTATTATTTAATTTACTTTTTTAGTGCTAACCAAGATTTTATAGGCAGATTTTACTAAAATTTTAATAAACAGCAAGTATATTTTATAAAACACATGACATAAAGCCGAAAAATATCTAAACTTATGCACAAAACTTTAGTATCCAAACCATATTTAAAGGATTGGTTTTATTTAAGTGACCAGATAATTTGCATATTTAAAAGAAGCATTACGAAACCTTTAGGATCCCATGTAGTATGAGTAGTTTAGTGTATATTGTGTTCTATAATTTTGAGTGTAACTAGCTTGTTATGGAAATTAAACTTATTGCAAACTTACATTATTTAAGAACTAAAGTTTTAATTCTTTTTGAAAATTTTTCTCAAGCTATAAAACAAAAGTATTTTTCATAGATTTATCATCAATAACGTCTTATTTTATCATAAGGCGTTGTGGTCGTCAAATTTTCGCATGAGTTATATTGCATCTTTTTGTATTGAATTTTTTGCAAATTCTTATGCGACTTAATAATATCAAGAATATATAACTCAAGAGAATGTCCGACTGTACAAAAATTTTGCGAGAAAAGTCGCACTTTCAAATTCGTGTGCGACTTTTCTCGCAAAAATCCGCCATTTTCTGCTAGTTTTCCCGCGCTGCGATTTTTTACACAGTGTTAGTTTTCCCGCAGTGGCGACTGCGACTTCTTTAGCTCTCTATACTGCTTTATTCGCACTGCGATTATTTTCGCACTGCGAGTCTGACTGAACAAAAAAAAACAATAAAAACAAAGCGGAGCTAAAATTTTGTGTTTAAATGAGTAAAAGTCGCTTTTTTTACCTTAATATGTTAAAATTTTTTAGTTTTTATAAAATAAAGTAACTTTCCAATGTTTTAAAATTAAATGAAGCAAGTTTCGAAGTGTTTTACTCCATTGAAAATGACTACCGGCGTCTGTATTTTTTTTGTTGCGCAGCCAGACTCTCAGTGCGAAAATAATCGCAGTGCGAATAAAGCAGTGTTGAGTGCAAAAAAGTCGCAGTCCCCACTGCGTGAAAACTTACATTGTTTTAAAAATCGCACCGCGGGAAAACTAGCAGAAAATGGCGGAATTTTGCAAGAAAAGTCGCACACGAATTTAAAAGTGCGACTTTTCTCTCAAAATTTTGGTCAATAATTTAGTGCACAGTCGGACATTCTCTTGTGTTATATATTCTTGATAATACTGAATAAAAAAGTTTATGTTATACAAAAGTTTTATTTCAAAAGCATTAAGCGTCCTTTATTAAAATATATTAGATTATAAACATAAAGATGAAAATGATATATTATATTATAATTAGCGGTAGAATAAAAAAAAATAGTTTGACTAAAGTTTGAATTTAATCTGTTGCCCGGAATTACCTATTAAAAAAATAACAGCCAATGCCGGAATTAAAACTAGACAAATTAAGGCGCACTTTGCATACTTTTCAAAAGAATTTTAAAAAAAGTTTAAAAGTAAAAAATAATAAAGAATCACCATTATTCGTTTTTACATCTAGACCAAATCACTTTAATTATAGCACACTAACCGCGTATTTTTCTGCAAGTTGACTCTGAAACAATCAAGAAATATGCTAAAAACGTTTGCCTTACTTGTTTAAAAAGTTGTGTTACATTAACAGAGACATAATATTAACATTTGTTTACACAGAGTTTGTTTCTTAATATTTGTTTAAAATTTTAGATACAAAAGGTGACATGGGAAACAAGCCGAGTTCCGACGAGCATCCCGAAGAACCCAAAATACGGGATCTCGTCCATGGCAGCAAAACGTCCTTGAATAAGACCGGAAACAAAAGACGCCCCAGCGACAGCAAAAAAGCTGACAAAAAAGACGGAAAGCTGTTCGGAAGAAACAAGGATAAATCGTCGAAAAAAGCCAAACAAGAGGAGAATAAAACGAAAATAAGCGAGAAATTCGATTTCACCAGGAATCCAATTCAAGGCTTGGTTCATCCCCCAGAACCGGAAGTCAGAAATACGGAGATGCCACCGATAACACCAATCATGCCGCTGAGCTTGAAAATCACGGAAGATGAAATGTTGAATACTCGTAGCTTTCAAAACATCGAACATCCGTCGTATAATTTTCAAGAAGAGTCCCCCGAGCAAAAATACGACACTCCTGAGTCGTCAAATCCGGAACTATATCAAGAGTACAATATTAAACAAAATACAATA
Organism: Microlaimidae sp. YZB2_3; assembly: GCA_030248175.1. Classification (NCBI taxonomy): domain Eukaryota; kingdom Metazoa; phylum Nematoda; class Chromadorea; order Desmodorida; family Microlaimidae; species Microlaimidae sp. YZB2_3. Next base: position 46,205 of record JASAMX010024518.1, read on the forward strand.
TAAAATCATGTATTAGAAAAAATGTTAAAAATACATTTATTATTATATATTAAACATACATTTTTACTTCTCGCTTTTGACAAATTTTATAGTTTAAAATATGGTTTTAAATTTATTTTAAAGCAAGTAAAACTTTGCTGTAAAACTTTTTCTGGTGTTGTTTGAATAAAGTAGTAATTAGTTTAGTTTCTAAAACTGTGTTAGTGTTTTAAAAGTTTTTATATTTCATAAAATTACAAACTTAGCCAAACTTAGAAAAATTAGGAATACACCTTAGAATGTCATAAGAAATTATTTGTTTAAAAAATTCTATGGTTGGTCTTCAAAACAAAAAATAAATAAATAACTTAAATTTAACTAATTACTAATTATAAACAAACCAATAAATTTTCTACTACTCTCTTAAAACAGTTAGTAGATTTTTCGCACCAGTCAAAAATTTAGTAGAAAACTACTAAGTATTTAGTAAAAACCCTTTGTTAAAAAGGACCGTTTACTAATTAATTAATAATTTTCTACTAAATTTTTTATTGATGCCACTGATTAAAAAATTAGTAGAAAATTACTAAGTATTTAATAAACGCAAATTTTAAAAAAGGATTTTCACTAAATGTTTAGTATTTGTCTACTAAGTTTTTGACTGGTGCAAAAATCTACTACCTGTTTTGAGAGAGTACTAATCCATGTTCAAAACATAAATAACAATATAAAACTATAAATTTTAAAACCACATTGTACTTTTGATCCCATACTGATTCTGATAACTTAAATCCATTCAAATCTCAAAACGATGAACAAAAAACTCCAGAAAGACTATCACCAAATCATTTTCTTCCAACAATCAAAGTAAGTTTGCTATTACAACATAGAATAAAAAACCTTGTATTTATAAGTCAAAATCATAAATTAACAATAATCTGCTTGTACAATGACTGACAGTATATTATGGGTTCCATTAGTACTAAAGCTAATGCTGAAGTTCTAAAGTACAAAATTTTTTTTTGTCTTATTACTAAACAAAATTTAATATTTTTATTTAATTTTATATCGCAACCTGTAATGTCATTCTTACTGTTGTTCAGCCAAATTATGCGCACTGGAAAGGAAGCATTATCTTACACATATTTTACAAATCATTGAGTAAGTTTTTACAATTCAAACAACTGAATGTCAGTGATACGGTTGACAAATTATTTTCTCTGTATTTTTTTATCCGTTTCCTTTATTTTATAAAAATATTCTAGTTATTGGATGCTTAATAAAACTGATAATTTAATTTGTTCCGTGTGTTTGTACATAGTTATTTTAAAATTCTTACCAATAAAACGCCCCGTAAAACTGTTTTCAGTCTTAGTCTAAAAACTAATTGCCCATCACTTTTGGTTGTTGAATGTGGACAAGTCTTAATATTTTTTGTGATTAAAATTGTATTCGCTGGTTTTCCACAATTATAAAAAAGCATAACAATACAAATAAAAATGTTTTTTGATTAAATTGTACTAACTAAAGTTTAATTATATACAGGAGCACAAAAAGACGATATTTCCACCTCCCAGCTTTAAAACGTTGGAGCAAGTGCGCCAGGAAACGGTGAAGACCTTGAGAGAAATGTACAACGAGAAGTTGAGCAAAGTGGAGCGCCAATTGGAATGTGAACAGGCCGCTCGCCATATTGAACAACAACATTTTAGGTAAATGTTAATTTTGATCGTCACAAAAAGAAAAATTTTAAATAAATACATAAACCCTTTAAAGGTGGGGTACCGAGTCAAATTTTTTGTCTTTAATTTTAATAATTTTTGTGAAAACGTTACCCCTGCCCCCAATAGGCCACAAAACTTTTTTTTGCTAAAATATCTTTATGGGATCAGAAGATATGATCCCCCAAAAATCACTTTTTTCTGAAATTTTTTACTTGAAAGGTTTTTTACTTAGTATAAAATTTTAAGTTACAAAAATTTTATTGAAAGAAAGCGGCTACTTTACACTTTAATTTCATATCTTGGTTGTTAAGATTGGTGCATTATTTTTCGACATATTGGCGTTTTTCGTACAGAACACCCTCGAATTTTTTCGCTAAAAACACCAAACGACGGCAGGGATTTCATTATATTTGCTTTGATTTTATTATATATTTTATTATATCAACTTTTTGCCTACACTTCGTATTTTTAGCGAAAAAAAACGGGGGTTTTTTGTAAAAGAAACGCAATATGTTGAAAAATACTGCTCAAATCTTTACAATCAAGTTATAAAATCAAGATAAAAAATAGCCGATTTTTTTAGTAAAACTTTTATGATTAAAAAATTTATAACCATTAAGAAATCTTTTTAAAACAGAATTTCAAAAAAAAGCGATTTTTGGGGGGCATATCTCCTGAACCACCAAAAATATATTTTAGTGAAAAAATTTTGTGGGTTATTGGGGGTAGGGGTAAGATT
>JASAMX010024524.1:0-16897 GCA_030248175.1 Microlaimidae sp. YZB2_3
TGTAACCTACTTCGTTCAGTTACGTATTGCTACCTAAGGGGGGGGCAAGCAGGGGGAAAGAAAAAAAAAGAAAAAAAGGAAAAAAAAGAAAGAAAAATGGAAAAAAGGGACAAAAAAAGCGAAAATAAGGTAAAAATAGGTCTAAAATAGCTTAAATTACATTTAAATAGGCTAAAAACTGCAAAAATTTCGCAATGATTGCCTCATAATAGGTAAAAAATGGCGTCATAATTTTTGGGCACTTTTTAATTTTTCCGCGGGGGGGGGGGGCAATAAAACGGGGGGAATCCTCTAATAAAGCGGAGAGGCATTTTCAAACCGTGCACAGGTTTGATTTTGGGTAGTTTAACTACTTTGGTATGGTGGCGAGTTTTAACGTCTGCTTAAACGCAACACGTAGTACGGCAATCAAATCTTGGCGGTCAAATGTTCGGCGATCAAGTGCGCGGCAATTAAATGCTGGCGGTCAAATGCTCGGCGATTAAGTGCGCGGCGATCAAATGCTGGCGCTCAATTGCTCGGCAATTTTTTATTTTTAAATTATTTTTTATTTTAAATTTTTACTTTTTATGTGCTGCATAAACCCATAATATAAAATAGAGGAACAAAAACAATATGCCTCTAGACAGAAATGACCCAAAATCATTTAAATATCTCAGTTTTCAAGGAAATATTTGCTGTGTAGTGCTGGTCAATTTTTTGTAGAATCACGGAAATGTTTAAGAAATTACTTAAAGCGTATTACAATTAAAAAACCACAGCATTTATAAATGTAGTGATAATTAGATTTTAACACGTAATATAGGCTGGACTACAGTGAATTCTTTGACCTGAAATCCTGACTTGTGCAAGAAATTAATTACCAATAGAAACAAGGATTCTTCTGATGAAAACGCCGTCAACTGATACAAAATCCACTGTCTCCAGTTTGAACAAGGTCTCCCAACAATTTATGGCTAACATAGAAATAATTGCATTAAAAATTAACATCTTAAAAAATTTTTTTTAATTTTTTAATTTTAAGGTATTTAAATCAAAAGAATTTAATAAAATAGAAGGAAAGGTTATGTGATGTTACTTAAGAATATATTGATGGAAAAAATTTTAAAAAAGATTATAATTTAATGCGATATTATAAAATTTATATAATAATTGAAAATTAAATTTTTTTTAAAAAATATATTAAAAAATAAAGATTAGACTAAGCAGAAAAATTTATTGAAAAATTAAATGTATTATAAGTTTTACATTTGGTACAGAATTATTTTTAACATGAAAATTTAACAAATAGTTACCATTAATAGGTAAAGTGAGCAAATACAGAAACACCATGAAAGGTGTAGAAAGCAGGTTAGGAGAAAACACCTAAATAGGTGCAGAAGCAGGTTAGGTAGTAATAGGTAAATATTGAGGAAATAATGGATACATAAACACCACAGAGGGTGTAGAAAGCAGGTTAAATGAAAACACCTAAATAGGTGTAGAAGCAGGTTAGGTAAAACATAAAAAGCTAGTATAGATGAATTAATTTTAATACCTTTAATAAGCAAAAACGGAAAAATAAAGATTATCATCTTAAATGATGCAGAAAGCAGGTTAAGTAAAACAACTTTGGTTGGTGCAGAAACAGGTTTAGTATGTTCACCATAACTAGGTGTAGAAAGCAAAATTAACAAAGCATTTTGTATGGTGATTTACTAAGTAAAACTATTTGCTTGTGTAAGTTTTCTTATTTAAAGACTAATTAATAAATTTTAGTTGGTTTTTAAAGTTTGCGGTTTTAATGATTAAACATTGTAAGAGGCGATTAAGTGTTTTAATCTTGTTGGTATTTTGGTCAGATGTAGCAATATTAAACAAACATAAATACACAAAGTGTTAGTAGAGCAGTGTTCTGATTTTATTTTAGTAACAACTACAGTATTAGTTAGCTATTTATTTTGTTTATACATAAATAATAACATTTATTTTTAGTAGATTTCAAAAAAAAAACTTTTTAAAAAAAATTTTTAAAGGTTTTAAGAGAACAATTTATACTTAAGCTAACTAATATAATAACCTATTTCGTCGCTTTACTTTAACTAGAATAGGTTATTGGACAAGCCCAAGGAGAAGTGCGACTCATCAGCTAGTTCTTCTCGTCAAACTTTTACAAAACAAGAAATTGTAAAATAATAAAAACAAGTACATTAATTATTGTTTTTAAATGCATATTTTGTGTTTATTTAAATAAATTACTAAATTTACAATAAATTAGTTTTCTTAGGTTATTGTGATATTTTATATACATATAATACTTGTTTAAAAACTTATAACAATTTATTTTTTAAATAATTTTTAAGAAATAAAAAATTTTTGGTTTTTGTTATAATAAAGTTAAAGTTTTATTTAACCTAAAGTATGTAAGAATGTGTGTTGTGTTTATTGTTTATATAAGTTTAGTTATGTAATGTGAGATAGCATTTTTATATTTTTAGATTTAGAGAAGTTTTAAACTTCAAAAAGTTTAAGTTTTGTCGCCGGTCTCATTCACTTTTTATAAAACACAAAGACACATAAAGAAATTTAAACAACATAATTTTTTAATTAAAATTTAAAATTTTTTTGTTTAACTTATTTTAAAATTAAAACACTTATTTGCTTATTTAAATGTATATAGCAAATTTTTTAAATTTTTAGTGTTGCAAAAACGATAATTTTTGTTGTTAAATAATTAATTTAAAGAGATATTTAGTTTATAACTATAACTATATTAGTTTATAACTATGACCTATTAAACTTTGTGAAACCTTTACAAAGAAACCTAAATGAAATGCATTGCAAGTACAAGTTCGGTGATGAGTGGAGGTCCATTCCAGTTTGGATGGATAAAAAATTATATTCTATACTTTGTACTTAATTTAAATACCTTAAAATAAAAAAAAAATTTAAATTTAAAAATTTTAAAAAAATGTTTTTAAGATGTTATGGTTTAATGCAAATATTTTATTTCTATGTTAGCCATAAACTTTTAAGAAACCTTGTCAATCAAACTGGAGACTGTGGATTTTGTGCCAGTTGACGGTGTTTCCATCAGAATCCTTGTTTCTATTGGTAATTAAAATTCCTCGCACAAGGACTTAAAGTTGAAGAATTTACTGTAGTCTAGCCTATATTACGTGTTTAAGATCTAATTATCACTACATTTAAATGCTGTGGGTTTTTTTAATTGTAATACGCTTTAATTAATTTCTTAAACATTTCCGTGATTCTACAAAACACTGAGCAGTACTACACAGCAAATGCTTACAAAAAACTGAGATATTTTAAGTCATTTGAATGTCCCTCAAAAACATTTCTGTCAAGTGGCACATTGTTTTTGTTCCTAGATTTTATATTATGGGTTTATGCAGCACACAAATAAGCAAATAAAAAATATAAACGCGCAATTCTAAAATACACATGAATACAAAAAATAGTAATAAAATAAGAGCTAACGCGCCAAGAATGACAAACAGAAAGTATTAGGGGCTTCAGTTTAGGCATCAAAAATAGTTGATAATCAGAAATAAAAAAATAATAAAAGCATTAACATAGAGTAGCCTGTGCAATAAAAAATAAGTAAACAATTGTACAAAAATTAGTGAACGAGAAAAAATTTAAAAAACCAAAAAGTAAAATAAATTTTATCATTGAGTATTACAAAACCAAGCCAAAGGTGAACAAAAAATGCCATAACAGTGCACTACAGTGTCCAAATAATCCAAGCTTCTAATAACCTAAATATTCTAAACTTGACGATATATCTTTCCAAACTGACAATAAGGGTAGCTGACAGTGATAAAATAAAGTAAAATATACTGTAAATTTCGTAACAAGGCTTTTCTGGTGATAAGTGAAATATTATAGTATCTGTGCAGTAGAAATAGAAAAGCATTAGGTTACAGTTGATAAGGCAAAAAGAAAGGCTTTTTCTGGTGATAAAAATGATTAAAATTGATAAAAAATTTGATGTGGCAGTTATTACTTTACCGAAGTTAATGTTTATGAACCTTTTATAGAAAAATTAATAATTAAGATTGCAGTGCTACTCTGTCCTGAATAAATGATTTTTGTTGAAGCTAAGTCCAGTTGTTTCTGCTAAGTCCATAGATATGGTGTACCGAATTCTGCTAAGTTTATTAGCGGCTTATATCTTATCAGTTAATGTGATTACAGCTTAGAAAATTTGTGTACATAAAGTAATACTAATGGGCAACAAATACTGTAAATATCAGTTTTCCAAATTAAGGATAAGATTTCTTTATTAATGGTTCAAACTTTAAATCGATTTTTCTCAAAACTACGATTTTGGACTTAGCAGGTTCTTGCATAGCGCCTGGGTCAATTGAATGTCCCTTGAAATCATTTCTGTCTAGTGGCACATTGTTTTTGTTCCTATATTTTATATTATGAGTTTATGCAGCACACAAATAAGTAAATAAAAAAGATAAACGCGCAATTTTCAAATACACATGAATGACAAACAGAAAGCAGACCTGTGCACTGCTCCCCACCCGAGGTATTATTGATGTGGGGCAATTCCAAAACGGGAAGGGGCACAGGGGGGACAACTTTTTTGAAACAAGAGGGGGCAATAAAACGGGGGGCAAGCAGGGGAGAAAAAAAAGAGAAAATAAGGAGAAAAAAAGAAGAGAAAAGGAAAAAAAGGGACAAACAAAGCGAAAATAAGGTAAAAATAGGTCTAAAATTGCTTAAAATACATTGAAATAGGCTAAAAACTGTAAAAAATTCGCGATGATGATGGCGTCATAATAGGTCAAAAATGGAGTCATAATTTTAGGGTACTTTTTATTTTTTTTGGCGGGAGGGGGGGGGGCAATAAAACGGGGAGGCATTTCCAGACCGTGCACTGCACAGGTCTGAGAAAGTATTAGGGGCTTCAGCTTAGGCATTCAAAAATAGTTAATAGATAATCAGAAATAACAACCAAATAATAAAAGCATAGAGTAGACCTGTGCAATAAAAAATAAGCAACCAATTGTACAAAAATTAGTGAACAACCAATTACACAAATATAAAATAAAGCAGAAAATAAAATAAATTCCATCATTGATTATTACAATTAACAAAGCCAAAGGTGCACAAGAAATGCCATAATAGTGCACTACAGTGTCCAAATATTCCAAGTTTTTTATAACCTAAAAATATTCTAAACTTGACGATATATATTTCCAAACTGACGATAAGGGTAGCTGACACAAATAAAATAAAGTGAAATTTACAGTAAATTTCATTAACTAGGCTTTTCTAGTGATAAGTGAAATAGTACAGTAACTATGCATTGGAAATGGAAAAGCATTAGGTTACAGTTAATAAGGCAAAAACAAACGCTTTTTCTAGTGATAAAAAGCTTGTTGTGAACTGGTGTTGATGTGGCAGTTATTACTTTACCGAAGTTGATGTTTATGTACCTTTAATCAGGGACGTAGCCAGGGGGGGGGGGGGGGGCGGCCGCCCCCCCCACGAAACGGTCGGACAGGAGGAAAAATAAGGATAGTGGTTGGGCGGGGGGGGGGGGCGGCCGCCCCCCCCCCCAAATGGTCGCCAGATAGTAAAATTTGGGGGTTTTCAGAGGCTAAAAATTCAAAATTTTCTAGCGCCTCGCTAATCGCTCGGCGCCAAACTTTAAAATAATTTTAGTACCCCAATGGACCCCCAAAACCAAAAATTTGTTCCGCTTCGCTTTGCTCAGCGGTTACTTTCTATAGTATACATACATATATATTGCGTTATTTATGTTGCCTGATGCTAATGTTATTTCAAAGTTAGTACAATAATTTTTATAAGTAATAAGTACTACACAGAAAGAAAAACAAACAATCATATTGTTTGATTTATGTACCTCCTCCCTCCTAAATTTTCCTGCCGCCTATAGCATTGGCTCGGATTTTTTCATATAGGTAGGAACCCCAGAAAACATGGAGCCGAGATGCTGCTTATGTGCTTTGGTTTACAATCTGGGTTTAGCCAAGGGGTCTGAAACTAACGTCTCTAAATTCCTTTTTTGTAAAATCCAGGCTCTGTCAATGTGTGCTTATGTAATTTTTAACTAAGGACACATGTTTTTACCGCTAAAAACATTAGATAATACGTTATTAGGCCAAAAACAATGTATTATACAGCTTTATCTACGTTTATCCCTGCTTTTTTAACGTTTTCAAAAATTAAGGGGGGGCTCCGCCCCCCCCCCCCCCCAACTTTTTGGGGGGGGGGGGGGGGCGGAGCCCCCCCCCAAATTTTTTTTTGTACTAAAATCCGCCCCCCCCCCCAAAATGAAACTCTGGCTACGTCCCTGCCTTTAATAGAAAAACTGATATTGAAAATTACAGTGCTAAGTCCTGAATAAATGATTTTTGCTAAAGCTAAGTCCAGTAGTTTCTGCTAAGTCCTGAAATATGGTGTGCCAAAATAAGTACATTAGGGGCAACTTTTGTGTAAATAAAGTAATAGCAATGGGGTCTACAAATACTGTAAATATCAGTTTTCTAAATTAGGAAAAGATTTTTTATTAGTGTTTCAAACTTTAAGTCCATTTTTCTCAAAGTGTGGATTTTAGGCTTAGCAGGTTCTTGCATAGCGCCCTCAAAATAATAAAATCAAAAAAATCACCCTTTACAAATTTCGGGGGTACAAAGGGGTCTGTCGCTGAGAGCTTTAAAATGATATACTCGTCTATGTAGAGGGGCTGTGTCAAAAGTTATTTTTAGGGATCAGTCATTGCATTTCAGTGCCTTAAGGTCTCTCCGGACAGTTTTCTTAAGTATGGAAAATCGGCATTTTAGGCATACCAGATCTCGTGAAATACAATAATATTTCAATAAAAAATTTATATGAGTGTTAAAAAGGCAGAAATATCACGATTATAAAGTGAACATTATTATATTATTGTAAGTAATTGAAATAATTGATATTAAAAATCAAATTGCAATGAATTTTTTTAAACCCTTAAAAATATTTACTATACACTATTTATTTAAAAAATACTTTCAATAGAGAGACACAGTTACCCTCTTTCACGTACGTAAAAATTAAACTGAATATTGTTGTATTTATGGTTTAATAAAGTATTTTCCGTGAAAAATGGGGGTTAATTTTTTCACAATTTCGTTAAAACTTCGATTTAATTTAATTTGGTAAAATTTAAAGCTCCAGATAGTATATTTCTATTGAAATTTATAATTTTTGGAAGGCCATAACATCTTTTGTATTTTTTTATGCATAAATAGTTCTGTCGTGCGTCGTGCGTTTTATCAATTTTTTTCAGAAGGGTGGTTTATAAATCGCTTTTAGAGCTCATCATCCCATGGTAGCAGTGGCATAGTCGGTTAGCGCGTCGTCAAATTTTTTGAAAGGTCCCGAGATCGATTCCCACATAAAACATATTTGGCCACAATTTTTTTTTTTTTTTTGATTTTAATGTTTTTTTTTATTTTTTACAATTTTAAATATTTAACATAAATTAAAAAAAACATCATTATTGTAATCAGGATTTGTTGCCTGCTTTTCGCCAACTAGTCAAATTTTCGTCATTTGAATATCATAAAATATTATAATACTCTATAAGTATAATAATTCAAAAGTAAATTGTGTGTAAATAAAAATGGGTAATTTTTGCTCTTTATTGCAATTGGTTTACTACAGAACGCTCTGCAATAAAAACTGTCCGGAGAGACCTTAAGGCATCAAAAATTTTTTGAGACTATCACCAAAATGTAGAGCTTAAAATTCCGCATAAATCCCCCCGGTCTGAAACCTGTGGCTCAAACAGTTTTTGAGCATGATGTCAAAATATGCACAATGTGTCCCTCATACAAAAATTTTTAGCAAAAATCGTAAAATTGACCCCCTTTAACCTCTCGGGGTACCCAACCTAGGTAGGTTACCCCTAACAAATTATATTATTTTTGAGCTCGGGAAAGTATGAGCAATCTGCACAAAAATTTTCAGACGTAAGGATCCATATAGTAAAAAGTTAGAAATTTGGCCGAAAAAAATTGACCGTAAATTTTGTGGGTTTTGGGGCTAACCCCTCAAAATTTTTTTGGGGAGGTAGCCAAAAGTACAAGGACCTTAACGCGAAATGCATATGCAAATGCATATTGATCGAGACGCGTTTAAAAGTTATAAGAGCGCAAAAAAAAATTTTTTGTCATTATTTTTCCAGTATCGCTAAAAAAAACAAAGAGTAGAAATCATTTAAAACACTTCTTTTTTAATTTTTCAATATTGAAAGGTTACCTACCTACTTCTCCCCTCTTCGAAAGGGGGGGGGGGTTATAAAACACACTCAGAATTTTTTTGAGAGAAAAGGTTCGTTTACCCCCGCCCCTATTTGTACCCATCATACATGGGCATGGGGAGGGAGTTGGGGGAATAGCCCATTCTCCCCAAATTCTGAGGAGGGTTTAACTCCCCCCCCCCCACTTAAAAGTAGGGGGAAAAAGGTTAATCCCACCAATTTTGGAAAAATGAAGAAAAAAGTCTTTAAAATGACTTCTAACTGCCTCCAAACTTAAGTTTTGAAGTCAAAATCAATGTTTTAAACAGTAAAAAGCTCAAAAATGCAATAAAAAGGGCTTTTTGACCTAAAATTAAAGTTTTTAACCTATTTTTTCATTAAAATTAAAAAAAGGTATGTGTAAAGTGCACTCCAGAAAAAAAAAACAATAGAAGTATTTTGCGTTTCTCGGATTTTATTTTAACCCCTCCCCCCCCCCTAATTTGGGGTTTAACCCTCTCCACTCCGGACCAACTTGCCCATGTACGGTAGCCCACGCATGTATGGTCTAAAAATGCCATTAAGAACGCTAACAACAGAATAGTTAGGGAATACACTGTGCTTTGCCGCTGTGCTTTTTAATTTAACGTCGTGAGCTTGAAAACGCTGTATTATATTAACTTAGCTAACTAGACGCTTACCGACTGAGCCAACAAATCCTTGCACTTAACCACTTTAAAAATGATGTAAGCGGTTGAAATTCCACTGGTGAAAGCCACCGGTATCCACGTGTTCAATTTGCACAGGGCGTAAAATCCCAGCAGCCAACAAAGCCTACTAGCCGACATGAGCTGAAATCATCATTAAACAGTCGCAGTTGTTATAAAATACAAGCATAGATGAACAAGGGGGGTTAGGGTGGGGTGGGGTCCACCCCCTTAGCCTCGAAATTTTGCCCCCCCCAACCTTAGAAAAAAATCCAGGGGGGCCCTCCCCTCCCCCCAAATTTTTTACTTCTGACCTCCCTCTAGATTTTAAAATCTGACCCCCCCTCCCCTCTCGAGAAAATTTTAAGTACTTTTTTATACTCAATTTTCTTCCAAAACGTGAATTTTTTACACAAATTCATGTTTTTACACCTTTTTTATACCTGAATATCGCTTTTTATTCAATAAAAAGTAGTATTATCTTATAAAAAAACTATTATTAAACCTTTAATGGTTTAAAAGTGTTTTGCTTCGGAAATTGGACCCCACCTGACCCCCCTCTAGGTTTCAAAATCTTCCACTCTGGGTCGACCCCCCCTAGAAAGCTAGGGGGGTTCGACCCTCCTAGGACCCCCTCCTAGATTTTGAAATGTCATTTACCCGGGGTAAACACTCCTCCCTCTGGCTTTTTGACCGTGTTCATCTATGAATACAAAATGCAAGTGACTGTGACTGATTCTGTAGCTAATTGGGTGGTGTTTTATATCTAAAACGAGTCACAGTCATATATTTTATAACCATTGTGGCTTATTCTACTGGAGTAAAGACGATACAAACAGGAACTATAAATCTGTTCCATTGGAAACAGATAGAGATTTTCAAAACAAAGGTATTGAGAGATGCCCATTTGGCAAATCCTTCCCTTAAACCCCCTCCTTCTCTACTAGTCCAAAAATTTTTAAAAAATTGTTTTTTTCTTTGGTGAATTTAGCAGATAAATGATAAACGCGTGCTTGCAAGTTTTTACTTTATATATTATTTACATACATGAGCATGGACCGGCGGCAAGCTAGGGGGTGGTTACCCCGGGTAAACGGCCCTATGAAAGCTAGGAGGGGAGTTTGTACCATACATGGGCAAGTTGGTCCGGAGTGGGGGGGTTAAACCCAGGGACGTACCCAGGGTTTCATTTTTTGGGGGAGGGGGCGGATTTTAGTACAAAAAAAATTCGGGGGGGGGGGGGCTCTGCCCCCCAACCGAAATTTTGGGGGAGGGGCGGAGCCCCCCCCCCTTAATTTTTGAAAACGGTAAAAAAGCAGGGATAATCGGAGGTAAAGCTGTATAATACACTGTTTTTGGCCTAATAACCTATTATCTAATGTTTTTAGCGGTAAAAACAAATTTTCTTAGTTAAAAATTACATAAGCACACATTGACAGAGCTTGGATTTTACAAAAAAGGAATTTAGAGACGTTAGTTTCAGACCCCTTGGCTAAACCCACATTGTAAACCAAAGCACATGAGCAGCATCTCGGCTCCATGTTTTCTAGGGTACCTACCTATATGAAAAAAATCCGAGCCAATGCTATAGGCGGCAGGAAAATTTAGGAGGGGGTAGGTACATAAATCAACCAATATGATTGTTTGTTTTGCTTTCTGTGTAGTACCCCCAACCCCCAAACCCAACCCCCCCCCGCCCCCCCCCCCCCCCCCCCCTCCCCCCCCCCCCCCCCCCCCCCGCCCCCCATAAAAATTATTGTACTAACTTTAAAATAACATTAGCATCAGGCAACATAAATAACGAGATATATATTATGTATACTATAGAAAGTGACCGCTGAGCGAAGCGAAGCGGAACAAATTTTTGGTTTTTGGGGGTCCATTGGAGTACTAAAATTATTTTAAAGTTTGGCGCCGAGCGATTAGCGAGGCGCTAGAAAATTTTGAATTTTTAGCATCTGAAAACCCCCAAATTTTACTATCTGGCGACCATTTGGGGGGGGGGGGGGGGGGGCGGCCCCCCCCCCCCCCCCGCCCAACCACCATAGGTGGGCAAGGGGGGGTTGGGGGGGTTATACATACCCCCCCCCAAAATTTCGGATTTTGCTGACACCCCCCCTTAAATTTGGGGTAGTCGGGGACACCCCCCCCAAATTCGCCTCCCAAAGAAAAATTTTTAAGTGTTATAAAAGGACTAAAATTTTTTTTTTGGATTTTGGGGGGGTATAGGGGGGGTCAAATTTTAGGGGGGGTGTCCGGCAAGACCCAAATTTTGAGGGGGGGGGGGTGTACCCAATATTTCCGCGCTGCCTTAAAATGGGCTTAAAACGCGTAAAAAAACGTAAAACAAGCTTATAAATGCTTTAAAACTGTGTAAAATTGAAATAAGACCTTATTGCAACTTACAAATTTTATTTTTTAATTCTTTTATTAATAATGTGTTTATATATTCTTATAATTAGATTAGAAATCATAGTTTTTTTTAATAATTACGTAATAATAGAATAATAATATTATTGTCTTGATTATAAAGTCAAGTATCACAAACTTTTTAATCCATAATCTTATATTTAATTAAAGATTATATACATACACGAGCGTAGCCAGGGGGGTTCTAGACACCTCTTTTAGGTCGGCAAAGGGAAAACTTTGGGGTTAGACAGACCCCCTCTTTTGCAGTGGCGTGCCCAGGATTTCATTTGGGAGGGCGGTCTGGGGGCCCTACTAACCCTGAAGGGAGGGGTCTGGGGGCGGCAGCCCCAGATATGGGGGGTCTGGGGGGCGAAAGCCCCCCAGCGGGGTCAAGGGTCGGAGCCCTTTGTGAGGGGGATCCGGGGGACGGAATGCCCCCCGGGGGAGAAAATTTTTTATTTAAAGCGCTAAAATACACTTGAAATTTTAATTTCAGATGATACTTATTACAAAATTTAAGGTTTCCTATACCTACACATTTAAAACATGCGTTTAAAACGGTAATTAGAGGATAATAGTGTTTATAGTAGTTTTATTAAACTGTTTACCTTAACTACTGAACGGGATAATCGATTTGTAATCGAAAAACTAAGATAAATTTATCAATTAACAATTAACTCTCCGCGCGAAGCGCGGAAAATTTTTTTTAGTAGTTTTATAACACTTAAAAATTTTTCTCTGGGAGGCAAATTTGGGGGGGAGTGTCCCCGGGTACCTCAAATTTAAGGGGGGGGGGGTGTCAGCAAAATCCGAAATTTTGGGGGGAATAACCCCCCCCCCCCCCCCCCCAACACCCCCCCCTGCCCACCTATGGTATGGTTTGTACCCCCCCTAGTTTTTAGGGGGTTGACTCGGGGTAGACCAGTTTAAAATCTAGAGGGGGTCAAATAGGGTCCGGTTTCCAAACAAAGTCAAATTAAATCATTTATTTAAGTTTTTTAACACTAATATGGAATTTTATATCCTAAACAAGGGCGAAGCCAGGGGGTTATGGTGGTTGTAACCCGTCCTTTTGGGCTGGCGGAGGTAAAAATTTAGGGATCCGAAGAGAACAATTTTAAAAAATTTACTGGCGCTTCGCTCTGCTCAGCGCTCAACATTTATATACTTTTACAACTTTTAAGTGATGTTTTTAATGAATTTCAAAGACAATTTTTGAAAATTTTTTTTATGCTATCGCACGATTTTTAATGTTATACCTTTTTAAACTGAAATTTTTTCAAATTTAACTTTAAAAAAAACAATGCAAATAACAACAAAAAGAATCACTTAGCGCGAAGCGCAAAAAAATTTACCCTTTTTTAATGTATTTTTAGGGTATTTTGAAAATTTGGAGTACAACCCCCTACAGCTCCCCCTTTTGAAAAATTTGTCTGGAGTACAACCCCCTCTTTTAAAATAGGCTTTTTATGTATAAAAAAAGTACAAAAGTACTGTTTTTGTACTACAAAACCATGTTTGTGACTGTAAATTTTGACCTAAATTTTTGACTTAAAATTAGCGTTTTTTATCTATATTTTTAATCGAAAAACGATATGGGTATTTTGCGTTTCTTGGATTTTAACCCCTCCCCCCTCTAATTCGGTGTTTAATCCCCCACTCCGAACCAACTTGCCCGTGTATGGTCAGGAGGGGTGTCCCATTTTTTAACAAAGTTTTTTTAAATCAATAATTTAAGTGTTTTTAGGTCTAATATTAAATTTTGTATACTAAAACAGCCTATTTAGGCCTAAAAAGTGTATTTAAACACTTTTTTTTAAAAACCGTGTTTTTGTCAGTAAATAAAAAATTATACTTCTGAAGAGGGGTCAGTCTTGCTAGGGGGGTCAGGCCGCACCCCTTTGGGGATAGGGCGGGGGCCCCCTGAATTTTTTAGGGGAGATCCAAAATTTTGGCTCTAGGGGGGAGGGGGAGGGAGGGGGGGGTAGACCCTCTGTCCCCTCAAAAAACATCTATGGTGAACTCCACCCATGGGGTAGCCCATTCCCTTGCCTTTAACCCTTTCCAGCTTTTAAAATACCCAAAGACTTGCGCACAGTCCAGCGATACTTTCCAGTTCCTACCCTGGTTGGCTGCGACCCCCCCTCCATTAAAAAATAATAAAAACAAAATGTTCATTGATTCTTACTTAGTGCCGCTTGATTGTGATCGTTTTTGACATATTTTTAAGAAATTTTTGTTATTTTTGTACTTTTTTTTCTCTGCATCCCTATTTGAAAAAGGTATCACTTGTGACCTTTCCCTCATTTTATAAAACGCCCCCACCCTCCAATAAACCTTCTGGGAAATAACACAGGTTTGAATCTTTGCATAGTGCGAGCAATGACTTGTTGTTCCATGGAAAATAGGTTCATAGTAATCACATACAAATAAAACAATTTATATTTATAGCTTACCACCAGATCGAAAAAAGAATGTGTCAAGATATATTCTGTGTTTGTGATGTTGATTTGTTTCAGGAAAATATCTGTTATATTATTTTTTCTTACAATTGACATCTAAATAAAAGCAATTAGGTAGGTATATAATTGCTAATTACTTCAACAAAATTATGAGCTCAGGACCCTCTACTAGAGTTCCAGCCTTGGGGCCGGTCCACTAAACGCGTGCTGACTAGGTGCTAAGTTAGCACGTTGTTAAAACTTTTGATAACGTTTTAATTTTTTTGTTTTTTCTCAAGATATCTTATGGAATCCTTTTTTTAATAGGATAAATTAATATTTACAGAGTTGTATGCATAGGTGAGCACGGTCGGGGAAGCTAGGGGGGTGGTTACCCGGGGTAAATCGAATTTTGAATTCTAGGTGGGGGGTCCCAGGGGGGTCCGGACCCCCCCCCCCCCTAGCTTTTTAGGGGGGGTCGACCCGGGGTGCGAAATTTTGAAATCTAGAGGGGGGTCAGGTGGGGTCCGGTGTCCAAAGCAAAACAGTTTTAAACCATAATAACTTTAATAATTGTTCTTTTTATAGGATAATACTACATTTTATTGAATAAAAAGCCATATTTATGTATAAAAAGGGTGTAAAAGCATGAATATGTGATGAAAATTCACGTTTTTGGAAGAAAATTTAGTATAAAAAAGGTACCTAAAATTTTCCCGAGGGGGGAGGGGGGGGGTCAGATTTCAAAATCTAGAGGGGGGTCAGGGGTAAAAAATTCGGAAATTCGGGGGGAGGGGGGCCCTAGATTTTCGTCTAGGGGGGGCCCCAAAATTTCGAGGCCGGGGGGGTGGACCCCACTCTACCCCCCCCCTTTCTCACCAATGGTTGTATGCATTTTTGCTTTAAATAAAGGCTAACAAAGTCTTAACCCCTAGTTATGAGTTTTTCTAACCCTTAACTAGGAGTTATTGCCATAGATGAACACGGTCCAAAAGCTAGGGGGTGGGTGTTTACCCTGGGTAAATGACATTTCAAAGTCTAGGGAAGGGGGTCCTAGGGGGGCTCAAACCCCCCACCCCCTAGCTTTCTAGGGGGGTTCGATCCAGGGTGGAAGATTTTGAAACCTAGAGGAGGGTCAGGAGGGGTTCAATTTCCAAAACAAAATACTTTTAAACCATTAAATGTTTAATAATAGTTTTTTTTTATAAGATAATACTACATTTTATTGAATAAAAAGCGATATTTAGGTATAAAAAGGGTGTAAAAACATGAATTTGCGTTAAAAATTTGCGTTTTTGAAAGAAAATTTAGTATAAAAAAGTACTTAAAATTTTCTCGACAGGGGAGGGGGGAGGTCAGAGTTCAAAATCTAGAAAGGGTCAGGGCTAAAAGATTCAAAAATTTGGGGGAGGGGGCCCCCATGGATTTTTTTCTAGGGGGGCCCAAAATTTCGAGGCTAGGGGGTGGACCTTCACCCCACCCTACCCCCCCCCCCTCTTGTTCATCTAATTTCGAGGCTAGGGGGGGTCGACCCCACCCTACCCCCCTCTTGTTCATCTATAGTTATTGCCTAATTAGCTTGTATTTATAAAAAATATGCATTAAATTAATAAAATATCAATTTATGCCATGCAGACAAAAAGTGTATATAATAAGATTTGTCGAAAAAAAACCAGAAACTAAACTAATACCAAGAGTTTTAAACAATGTGCTAACATAGCACCTAGTCAGCACGCGTTTAGTGGACTGGCTCCTGGAGTTTCGCCCTATTTTCATAGGTGAGATCGTGAGAACGGTCCCAGCAGCTAGGACGGGTGGTTGGTGGTGACTATAAATGAAAAAGGGGGGGCAGGGTGGGGTCCGGTCATAGGTGAGAAAGGGGGGCAGGGTGGGGTCCACCCCCCCCTAGCCTCGAAATTTTGGGACCCCCCTTTAGACGAAAATCTAGGGGGACCCCCCCCTCCCTCGAAATTTCCAAATTTTTTACCCCTAACCCCCCTCTAGATTTTGAAATCTGACCCCCCTCTCCCGTCGGGAAAATTTTAGGTACTTTAAGCATAGATGAACAAGGGGGGTTAGGGTGGGGTCCACCCCCCCTAGCCTCGAAATTTTGCCCCCCCTAGAAAAAAATCCAGGGGGGCCCTCCCCTCCCCCCAAATTTCCAAATGTTTTACCCCTAATCCCCTTCTAGATTTTGAAATTTGACCCCCCCTCTCCCCTCGGGAAAATTTTAAGTACCTTTTTTATACTAAATTTTCTTCCAAAAACGTGAATTTTCATCACATATTCATGCTTTTACACCCTTTTTATACATGAATATGGCTTTTTATTCAATAAAATGTAGTATTATCCTATACAAAGAACAATTATAAAAGTTATTATGGTTTAAAACTGTTTTGCTTTGGACACCGGACCCCACCTGACCCCCCTCTAGATTTCAAAATTTCGCACCCCGGGTCGACCCCCCAAAAAGCTAGGGGGGTCCGGTCCGGACCATACATGGGCAAGTTGGTCCGGAGTGGGGGGGTTAAACCCCAAATTAGGGGGGGGTTAAAATCCGAGAAACGCAAAATACCCATATCGTTTTTTTTCTGGAGTGCATTTTACCCATATCGTTTTTCGATTTTGAAGGAAAAATAAGTTAAAAACACTAATTTTAGGTCAAAAAGCCCTTTTTATTGCATTTTTGAGCTTTTTATTGCTTAAAACATTCATTTTGACCTCAAAACTTAAGTTTGGAGGCAGTTACATACAAGTCATTTTAAAGACATTTTTTTTCTTCATTTTTCCAAAATTGGGGGGGGTTAACTTTATCTCTCCCCCCCCCCACTTCTGAGTGGGGGGGGGGGGGTTAAACCCCACTTCTCAGAATTTGGGGGAGGTTAACCCCCCCCAACCCCCCCCGTGCCCATGTATGGTCCGGACCCCCCTGGAACCCTCCTCCCAGTGGCGTGCCCAGGGGGGAGGGCGGGGGGTGGGCGGCCGTCGCCCCCCTGAAATCCGGCGAAGCCGGATTTTTTCGTAAGGGACCCTTACGTTTTTTTGATTTTGGGGGACAATATGTACTCGAACGAAGA
>JASAMX010024528.1:0-10094 GCA_030248175.1 Microlaimidae sp. YZB2_3
TAGTTGGGATTTTAAAAAAAAAAGTTTTTTCAGTTTAAATAACACTTTTATAAATTCCGAAATGTTTAAATTCAAAACAAATCGATTAAATATTTTTATCAATTTCTAATGGTTATAGACACTTGAGTGAGATGTGACAAGTGACAAGGCTTTTCTCGCGCGTTTATACCATTATATTGTCACTTGTCTGTGCGCTTTGAATATGTTTATGAATTTTCTTTGCTACTCGGGTGTGAACTAGTGTTGTAAAAAGTTACTTTTACTTTTACTTAAAGTAATAAAAGTAACGGATTTTGGATTACCTTTACTTTTACTTTTACTCGACTTTTGAAATTTCAATTATTTTTACTTTTACTCTTACTCGACTTTTGAAATTTCAAATACTTTTACTTTTACTCTTACTCGGATTTTCCTCTGCAAATACTTAAATTAATTTAAGTAAAATTTAAGTAATTTGAAAGGGTAAATTCCCCATGGGCTTTTTGTAAAGTAAATGGCAAGAGAACATTTTTTAAGCCACTAACACGCTAAAACCATTTATTTTGACTAAAAACTTATTAAAATGATAATTTATACATAAAATTAGCAAAAAAACTTTGGACCAGAGCTTTGGAGCTCCAAAAACCGGTGTTTTGCTCCGTTCAAAATTACTTTTATTATACTTTTACTCTTACTTTTACTTTAAAAAATAGGTCTTACTTTTACTTTTACTTTACTTAAATAAAATTTTGACCATTACTTTTACTTTTACTTTACTTAAATTAAAAAATTACAAATTACTTTTACTCTTACTTTACTTAAATTAAAATTTTTCAAATTACTTTTACTTTTACTTAAAATAATCCAAAATCAATACTTTTTACAACACTAGTGTGAACTTATTTCTGTTTTTTAGCGATACTGGGAAAATTTTGACAAAAAATCTTTTGTTTGAGCTCTTATAACTTTTGAAAGCGCCGCCATTAATATGCAAATATCTCGCATTAAGGTCCTTGTAGTTTTGGCTATTTCCTTAAAAAAAATTTTTTTTTTCAAAAAGTTTGGGGGATGAGTCCCAAAAGCCCCAAATTTAGGGGCAATTTTTTTCAGCCAAATTTCTAACTTTTTACGATATGGGTTTTTACGTCTGAAAATTTTTGTGCAGATTGCCCATACATTCTTGAGCTCAAAAATATATAATTTGTTAGGGGTAACCAACCTGGGTCGAGTACCCTGAGAAGTTAAAGGTGGTTAATTTTACGATTTTTGCTAAAAATTTTTGTATGGGGGGTAAAAAGTGCCTATTTTGGCATCATGCTCAAAAACTGTTTAAGCCACACGTTTGAAACCGGGGGGATTTATGCGGAATTTTAAGCTCTACATTTTGGTGATAGTCCAAAAAAAATTATGCCCTAAGGCACTGCAAGGGCTGACCACTAAAAAACTTTTGACACAGTTCCTTTACATAGGTGAGTAATATATCATTTTAAAGCCCTTGGCGTCCTGATTTCAAAAATATAAAAAAAATGCTCTAAATGGTCGGGTAACCAAAATACAGACCCGTTTATAATACCCTCAAAATTAGTAAGGGGTGATTTTTTTGTTTTTATTATTTATAAGCCGTGTTTATATTCATTTGAAAACTTTATGCGTGCTGATTTCAAAAATATTAATTTTAAGTTAAAATTTTTTATGATTACCCGGTTACATACCTCCAAATAGCCCCAAATTTGAAAAATGATAAAAATGATAAAATGGTAATTTTGTCATTTTTTCATTTGAAGTGACGTGTTTATACTCATATGAAAGCTTTCGACGCATTGATATCAAAAATATATTGTTTATTGGATTTTGTTCAGTGGTTACCCTTTGTTGCACCCATAAATGTACCTTCTAAAATTTTCAAGATGTGATTTTATTATAATACCGTCATGTTTCTACATATATCAAAGCTCTCGACACGCTGATGTCAAAAAAATTTATTGTAACTCGATTCATCCGATGGTTACCATTTTTACTGCCCAAAATGTACCCCCAAAAATTTTTAGGGGGTCATTTTTATATATTTATTGTAATACCGTCTTGTTTGTACTCATATCAAAGCTTTTGACACGCTGATATCAAAAAATTATTTTTAACTCCATTCACCCAATGGTTACTTTTTTACAACCCATAAAATACGCCCAAAAATTTTTAGGTCGTCATGTTTATATATTTATTATAATGCGGTAATGTTTGTACTCATATCAAAGCTCTCGATACGCTGTTGTCAAAAAATTTTTTTTAACTCAATTCACCCAATGGTTACCATTTTTAAAACCCACAATGTACCCCAAAAATTTTTAGGGGGTCATTTTTATATATTTATTGGAATACAGTCTTGTTTAAACTCAGATTAAAGCTTTCGATACGCTGATCTCAAAAATATAAAATTCAACTCGATTCACCCAATAGTTACCATTTTTACAACCCATAACGTACCCCCAAAAATTTTTAGGGGTACATTGTAAGTTGTAAAAATGGTAACCATTTAGTGAATCGAGTTAAAAATAATTTTTTGACATCAGCGTGTCGAGAGCTTTGATATGAGTACAAACATGACGGTATTATAATAAATATATAAAAATGACCCCTAAAAATTTTTGGGGTACATTGTGGGTTGTAAAAATGGTAACCATTAAGCAAATCGAGTTGAAAATATTTTTTTTTGAAATCAGCGTGTCAAGAGCTTTGATATGAGCACAAACATGACGGTATTATAATATAATCATCTCTTGAGAATTTTAGGGGTTCATTGATGGGTGCAAAATTGAGTAACCACTGAATAAAATAAAATAAACTATTTATTTTTGAAATGAGTGCATTAAAAGCTTTCATATCAGTATAAACACGTCACTTAAAATAAAAAAATGACAAAATTACCATTTTTTCAAATTTGGGAGTATTTGGGGGTATGTAACCGGGTAACCATAAAAATGTTAACCTAAAATTAATGTTTGTGATATCAACACGCATAGAGCTTTCAAACGAATATAAACACGGCTTATAAATAATACAAACAAAAAACATCACCCCTTACTAATTTTGTGGGTACAAAAGGGTCTGTATTTTGGTTACCATTTAGAGCAATTTTTTTTATATTTTTGAAATAAGCACGCCAAGGATTTTAAAATCCTATACTACTCGCCTATGTAGAGGGGCTGTGTCAAAAGTTTTATTTTTAGGGGTCAGCCATTGCAGTGCGTTTTAGGGCATAAAAATTTTTTTGGACTATTACCAAAATATAGCGTTTAAAATTTCGCATAAATCCCCCCGGTCTCAAACCTGTGACTCAAACAGTTTTTGAACATGATGCCAAAATATGCCCTTGAAACCCCCCATACAAAGAAGTTTAGCAAAAATTGTAAAATTGACCCCTTTTAACCTCTTAGGGTACCCGACTCAGGTAGGTTACCCCAAACAAATCACATATTTTTTAGCTCAGGAAAGTATGGGCAATCTGCACAAAAATTTTTAGACGTAAGGACCCATATGGTAAAAAGTTAGAAATTTGGCTGATAAAAATGGCCCCTAAATTTGGGGTTTTGGGGCTAACCCCCCAAAATTTTTGAAAAATTTTTTTTCTGGAGGTAGTCAAAAGTTCAAGGACCTTAACGCGGGATTATCGTGACGCGTTCAAAAGTTATAACAGCTCAAACGAAAATTTTTTATCAAAATTTTTCCAGTATCGCTAAAAAAACAGAGAATAGACCTATCAAAAAATATGTGAAAATTGAGTCGTTTTTAGTTGGTTATATAAAAGATCTCAATGTTTGGCTCCCGATTGTTAAAATCCATAAAATAATTTGTTTTAATTTTTTTGTTTTCGTTGTTACAGGAAAATAAACTGCATTTAAAACCAGTACTCCTTGTTTATGGTTTCAATAAATAATTTATTATATGATTTTAAAAACTAGAAAAAACATAGTGCAAATATTTACATTTACAAACAATAGTTACATGGAAAACAAATCCCGCAAATTTTTGGAACTCAAGAAAAGTTTTAAAAAAACAACAAAAAACTCATTCTGTTTAAAATTATGTTTTACTGGACTCCGACTGCTTTATTTTTTCTACATAACTTTGGTGACTAAACTAACAAAATATGGAAGTTTTTGCATAATTAACTGTTTTCATTTTATGAAGATACTCGTCTCTTAAGGTTTTTTTAGAATTTTAACTCCTACACGTATTAAGCAACTTTTTATTTACAAAAAAACACACAAATCAAATAAAGCAAACACACACAGAGAAATATTAAAACGTCAAAGTGTAAGAGATTTTTTAATCAACTGTGACATGGAGTTTTAATAGTTGCATTTTCCAATTTAATTCTTGAACCTATCTGATATATTTACCGAATATTGATTTTAAAAACCGCTGTGTAATATAGTTTTTAGTCAAATAGTTTTTGGTTTTCACAAAAGTTTGTGCAATCATGTGTGTTTTGAGTTTGTTAATTTTTTTAGTTTGTGATAAATCGGTATCGATATGAAGATTGTCGTTGGATATTTTCCGTTGCCACCAATTATTAATTTTGAAAAATTTAGCAAGGCATATACTCTGTGCAAACCGATGACTGCATATTGTTTGGAAAAACATTGGATTCGTTTGAAACTAGGGAAGCGCTTTTTTATAATTAAAATTACGATAAACAACATCGCTTTAAAGTTTTATAGGCAAAATAAACGTAGCTGAATTCTATAAAAATCAGTATGGACTTAATTAACAAACACGAAAACCATTTAAATTTTTAAGCAAACACGGTTTAATATTAAAGATTAAAATTTTAAAATTTTAAAAAAATATTTATAAACTTACTTAATTTAAACATATATTTTGTGAAACTGCGGGATTTAAACAAATCTGATTCGTTGTTTTAAAGCGTATTAACGGTAAAATTTTAGTAGATCCTTTCATGCCCCATATAGAATTTACATCATAATCTTAATCTTTTGAACAAATCAGCATTTTCATTTAAGTGCTGCTACATACCTTAAGATATATCTAGAATAATTTAGGATATTTTAAAAAAATTAAAACTATAAGTTTAACCAATATCTCTCAAGTATGTCAATAAACAAGCCCCTCAGTTATTGGCGGCTGAGGCTGGAAAAACACCTTAGACTAAAACACAAATAACAGACCCACATATTTAAATATGAATATTGACTGTTTAATTTTTTGGGAAATACCTATCGGAAAAAAGCGCTCTCAGGTGTTGCAATTGACTACACAGTTTTGATTTTGAAACATATGGAAAAAGTATTAAACTCAGCCGTTGACCCTTCATTTGTTCTCTTTAATGCTGTTGGTACAGGAACAGAGCTTCTAAAAAACGAAACTCTCAGGTACAGCTTAAATTTTTATTTTCCTTTTACTGTGTTTTTTCTGTCATAAAAATGTAAAATCTTAATAAAAAATACAGCGCTAAAACATCAAAATTACTTTAATATTTTAGGACCAAAAACTTAAAAACACGAAAAATTTTCAGGAAAAAGGGGCGAATTTTCCCCGGGCGTATGTTTAGACAGAAAAGATGTGGACTAGTCTGAGATGGACATTATGTGGACTATAGAAAATTTGCATTTGGTTTGGGCAGCTATTCACTAAATAAAAATTTCTACCACACGATAATGATTTGTTTATACATTGATCTAATTACACAGCACTGTTGCATTTTTTTAGTTTGATGAAATGTCAATTGAAAAAATTATACTCACAGCAATTTTTGACAAGCGCGAAATCGCCACTTTTTAAATTTTATAGCTGTTTCCTACAAATACAAATATAACCTTCAAATTGAAAAAGTGGCGATTTCGCGCTTGTCAAAGATTGCTGTGAGTATAATTTTTTCAATTGACATTTCATCAAACTAAAAAAAATGCAACAGTGCTGTGTGATTAGATCAATGTATAAACAAATCATTATCGTGTGGTAGAAATTTTTATTTAGTGAGCAGCTGCCCAAACCAAATGCGAATTTTCTATAGTCCACATAATGTCCATCTCAGACTAGTCCACATCTTTTCTGTCTAAACATACGCCCGGGGAAAAATCGCCCCTTTTTCCTGGTCTATATTTAGAGCATTTTACAAGGCTATTATAATACTTTTTAACGTGGCGCAGTGGCAGATCTTACGTCTTGCATACTGAAGATCCCTGAATCGAGTCCCGAATCGAGCATTCTGAATTGAGATAATATTCTTTCTTATATGTAGTATTTGGTTGCGCAATTAGTGCTGAGTAACATCGGCCTTGAGTATCCTGCTTTATGCGAAATAAAATAAAAAATATAACTATAATAAATAATAAAATACATTTTATCTAAGTAAAAAAATAAAGTTTGTTCTGTTTTTTGATGGTTTTTTATTGAACGCTGTGAAGTGAAAGCTGTCCGATGAGACCTTAAGTTTCCTTGCGCATGAGTTGCACGCAGCTGATTGGACGTTCAGTATAATAAACATAGTACTTATGTAGGTTAAGTATTTTTGCGCGATTTCCAACCAAAAAATAACGGGATTTAACAGTTGCGAAATTTCAAGGCCTCGATATTATTTACGTAAGATTCAAGGACAGTTTTCAAAAACTTTTTAGTAAATCGTTCATACTATAGTGCTACTCTGTAGCTTTTTTATCATGCTTTAGTATTGTTGTAACACGATATTTTGTTGTTTTAATTGGTAACCTTAATTAATTTCCATCTATTTTTAGATCTAGTGTGTTAATGCTAGAAACTTTTATTTTGACTTTGACCATATCTATATTCACTTTTTACATAATTTAATTAATTTTTTATAAAGTTCTTTTTAATTAAATGCGTTTAGAACCGGGATTCAGCTACTGCGGTCGGAAACTGTGGATATAATACCAGCTGCGGCGTTTACCCCCGAAAGAATCGCTGTAGCCAGAATGGTCACACCTTCGGTGGGCGGGAATTGATTTTAACCTTCTAAATACAAAGTTGGGTTAGTTAGAATGCCCAAAAACTTTTGTAAATTTATAGAAGTTCCTTCTTGAGTTAGCTTCCTGGGGCCTAATTCATAAAAATTGCTTGTAATTAATTTACAGCTTTAAATTCATAAACTCAAATATTTCTTTTGTATTTTTAATTGAAAAGTATATTAATAAAATTGCGTTTAGAAGTAAAAAAATCGCATGTTTGTAAATTCCATAAATTCCATAGTTACGTACTTATTTTTCATGGGTGGTAAAGGAGCGCCACGGGGTGATTTAGCCCCGCGGCGCTACGCCAACCATTATTAGAGAACGTGGGTAAATTTTGAAATTCAGAACCTTCTTCTTCCTCTTCCTCTTTTTTTCTTCTTCTTCTTCTTCTTCTTCTTTTTCTTCTTCTTCTTCTTCTTCTTTTTCTTCTTCTTCTTCTTCTTCTTCTTCTTCTTCTTCTTCTTCTTCTTCTTCTTTTTCTTTTTCTTCTTCTTCTTCTTCTTCTTCTTCTTCTTTTTCTTCTTCTTCTTCTTCTTTTTCTTCTTCTTCTTCTTCTTCTTCTTCTTTTTCTTCTTCTTCTTCTTCTTCTTCTTCTTCTTTTTCTTCTTCTTCTTCTTCACTTATTATTATTATTATTCCAACGCTCAATCCTTAAAATCGATATTCCTCCTTCGTTACTGATTGATCAAAAGTAACCATACGCTCATTGGAAAAAAGAAAAAATTACGCAACTTTCTTAGGAAACACAATTTTCATTTAGGTCCTTGTTATCGATTTATTGATCAAAATAAAAAATTGAAAAAATAGACAAATAAAAACTCCCAACCGCACAATAACAGCAATTTTGGAAGAGCGCGAAATCTCCAATTTTTCAAATTATAGTTGTTTCTTACACATACAAATATAGCTTTCTAATCGAAAAAGTGGCGATTTCGCGCTTGTCAAAGATTGCTGTGAGTATGATTTTTTTCATTAGGCTAAAAAATGCAACAGTGCTGTGTGATTAGATCCATGTATAAGCAAACCATTATTAAATGGTAGAAATTTTTATTCAGTGAGCAGCTGGTCAAATCAAAGGCATATTTTTCAAACGTTTATATCTCAAAATTGATGTGCCTCCTTGGTTACTAATTAGAAAGAAACATAACATAGGCTCTTTGAAAAGCGTAGAAAATTCCGCAATAATTATCTTAGGATCCATTTTTTATTGATAAATGACACGTGTTCTGTTGATAATATTAAAACGGTTAAAAAATATATCTAGCAACGAAATGATTAAAAACATATGTCATTGCGCAGCTAAACTACAGTTTATTAGGCTATTTTTTAAAATTTGATTCAAAAAAGTGGTAGACTAGCCTTGAAAAATGCACTAAGAATAGAGCAGAAAAAAAGGGGCGCTTTTTCCCCGGGCGTACGTTTAGACAGAAAAGTTGTGTACTAGTCTGAGATGGACATTATGTGGACTATAGAAAAC
Organism: Microlaimidae sp. YZB2_3; assembly: GCA_030248175.1. Taxonomy (NCBI): domain Eukaryota; kingdom Metazoa; phylum Nematoda; class Chromadorea; order Desmodorida; family Microlaimidae; species Microlaimidae sp. YZB2_3. Next base: position 8,443 of record JASAMX010024528.1, read on the forward strand.
TTGCATTTGGTTTTTCCAGCTACCCACTGAATAAAAATTTCTATCATTATGATAATTATTCGTTTATGCATTGAACTAATCACACGGCACAGTTTCATTTTTTTAGTCTTATAAAATGTCGATTGAAAAAATCATACTCACAGCAATCTTTGACAAGAGCGAAATTGCCACTTTTTCCAATTTAGTTTTTTCTTACAAATACAAATATAACCTTTTAATTGAAAAATTGGTGAATTCGCGCCTGTAAAAGATTGCTGTGAGTGGGATTTTTTCAATTGACATTTTATCAGTCTAAAAAAATGCAACAGTGCTGTGTGATTAGTTCAATGTATAAATGAATAATTATCATATGGTAGAAATTTTTATTCAGTGGGCAGCTGGCCAAACCAATTGCAAGTTTCCTATAAAGTCCACATAATGTCCATTTCAGACTAGTACATATCTTTTCTGTCTAAACGTACGCCCAGGGAAAAATCGCCCCTTTTTTCTGCTCTATTCTTAGAGCATTTTTTCAGGCTAGTTAATTAATAAAACAAAAAAAAATTAAATGTGTTTATTATTTTACAATTAGAAAAATCTTTATGAAATAGGCCCCAGCTATTAAGTTATTGACAATGATAAAAAATGGTCACCGTTTCTTCGTTCATTAAACAAAAATCGATTGTTTTTATTTAAAACACAGACACTATGCTTGAATTATATCTGGATGACGCTGAAAATTAGAATGCAGACATGAAGGGACCAATTAAAATTGTGCGGTAATGACGTGTTTTTTTAAAACAAATAAGACAGCAGAAGTTTTTTTTTAATTATATCTTTTCACAAAATATACAAAAACTAACCAACTTTATTTCTTAAGCCCAAAATTTGCATTTACAATGTAGGTTGCAATTTAAGAAATTAGATAGATAATTATTAAAATACAGTTTTTAATCTTTGTTATTAAGCCGCTTTAGTAAAAAATTTTGAATGTTTTTGTTGTTAAATAGTCGACTCAATACTGCAAATATTAGTCAGCTAGATTTTATTTGCCTATAAAAGAATTGGGCAATAAACAAAATTAAAAAAAAAAAACATTGGACAGTTCTCCGTCACAATTATACATTGGACAAAAACAAAAACATTCAACGAGTTTCCGCGGTTTTTTTTTTAGTCTGGACCACCCTGGGGCCGCATTCTATCAAATGCAGTTAAAAGTTATCCCAATAAACTTAAAAAATAATCAAGCATGAGTCACAGTAACTTATACTTGTGTGTTGTTACTTGACTTACTTTACGTTGCCGTAGTAGTGATAAATTCGTACCTTGGAAATTAGAAGAAATCAATAGAATTTTCCGCTGGAAATTGTTACTCCGCGATAGGGATGCATTGAGCACCAGATTTTAATTGTGAGCTGAGCATTACTTAGTACTCACAATTAAATTAATTGTGAGCTTGAGCCTGAGTACTCACAATTAAATATATGTGAGTACCAATTGGTATTGAGCATTTGTGAGCCTGGCGACGTTTCAAAATATCCTGAGGTATAGCGTAGATTTCAGGCGTATTGTATGTCGTAAAAACAGATGGGAGTGATCATAGCCCGCAGAAATGAGGGCTATGGGTGAATAGAGCCCTCAAATAAAGAGCAATACGTAACTGAACGAAGTAC
>JASAMX010024529.1:0-15212 GCA_030248175.1 Microlaimidae sp. YZB2_3
GAACATTTACAAAAACATTAGTATTAATATAATACACTATGTAAAATTATATAACATTGTAGTACAAATTATTTTCTAAAAAACTATTTAAAATGATTAAAAAAATAAAAATAAGAAGGTTCTGAATTTCAAAATTTACCCACGTTCTCTAATAATGGTTGGCGCGGCGCCACGGGGCTGAATCGCCCCGTGGCGCTACCGCGCCACCCATGATATAGTTTAAAAAAAAAATAAATTTATAAAAATTTATAAAATTTATACTTATAAAAATATAAATTTTAGATTAAAAATAGTTTTTAACACTCACGAAAAATTTCAAATACATTAAATGTAAATCTTATTAAATAAATGTTGCTTACAAATTGAGTGATTTAATAAATAAAAATAAGATGATTATTCTTTAATATTAAATCGCTAATAATCGCTAATAATAATCGCTAATCTTTAATAATAAAACAGGATTCTTTTACATGGAAACTTTCGATTTTCGGTCCCAATTAAATAAGTCCCATTTAAATATGACTTATTTAAATGGGACCAAAAATCGAAAGTTTCCATTTAAATGGGACCTTTGTTTTCAAGCAGTTTGTTCTAAGTGTCTCATTTTTCCTTTATTATATATTTTTTGATAAAAGCATTGTAAAAGAAAAAAAAATTTGCTCCAAAGAAATTTAGAACAAAACGCAAGAAATTAAGACTGGGTTTATTTAGGGTTTTGATATAATTATTTAAAACCTAGATAATCAATCATAAAAGTTGGCCAACAAGAAAAAAAAACACAATGTGTACCAAGAACAATACATAAGGATAAATTTGCAACTTTCTAAATTTTTTTATATTCTTGAACAGTTATTCTGGGCGCCGAAATTAATGGCTCCTGCCTTAACTTCGGTCATTTTGAAAAAAATATTTTAAGACTCAGCTTTTATAAAAATGTTACAGAAATATTTAAATTTTTCCAGTGGAATGACATGACATCAAATAGCTAAGCTACTGATTGATTTTTAGGCCGAATCTTTGGCTTTTATAACTAGCAACAGCTCAATCAAATACTGAATAAAGTCTGAAAAATATCCTTCGTTTGTGCACTTTGGTAAAACTGAATCAGAAAAAATGCAGGAGTTCTGCGATATTATTACATCAGCCAATGGTACTGTAACTTCGATTGACATAGTCACTAAAAATAAACAAAAGTAACTGATTCTTTAAATAAATTCCTGTCACAATAAACGGACGTAATTTTATTTTATTTAAAAAAGCAACAACTATGATATTGGAGCGTGTTCGCGCACCCGCGCGTGCGTGCGTGTGTGTGTGTGTGTGTGTGTGTGTGTGTGTGTGTGTCTGTGTGTGTGTGTGTGTGTGTGTGTGTGTGTGTGTGTGTGTGTGTGTGTGTGTGTGTGTGTGTGTGTGTGTGTGTGTGTGTGTGTGTGTGTGTGTGTGTGTGTGTGTGTGTGTGTGTGTGTGTGTGTGTGTGTGTGTGCGTGCGTGCGTGCGTGCGTGCATGTACGCGCGCGTGCGTGCGCATGTGTGTGCCCGTGTGTGCGCGCGCGTGTGTGTTCTTCTAATTTTGTTAATTTTGCGATTCCACCAATCTTCTTTATGGCAAGACAGTGGGTGCTGACCGGTCACAAAATAACTGGACATAAAACCTGCTATCTTTGAAACAAGTAATATCAAACAAATTAATAAAATGTACAAAAAATTTAATATATGATTAAATAATTATTGATTGGTTTTTAATGTGCGGATGAAAGTTTGTGATTGATATTTTTCAAAATCGTCACAAAATAAAGTAATCTCAAAAACTGAACCAAATCAAAAATCAATTAATAAGACCTATCATAAGGATTCAAAGTAATCAAAACTCCACTGCAGTTAAAACTTCATGGATCTACTTTTATCAAAGAAGTCAAAGTTATTATGATAAAGAATTGGCAGAAAACTATCAAACCAAAATTTTAAAAATAAAAATAATAAAACAAGTACAAGAAGTAAGGACGTTGTGGGTCTTAAAATTAAATTTATTACTCCGCAGTTATCCGTCACCCGATAACTCCCGTGTTTAGTTTGACAAAACATATAATGTACGCTTTAATTAACTGGAAAGATATAATATAAATGAATTCACTATTTACACAGCATATTTGAAAAAAAAAGAAATACATAATATTTATTAAAAATGCATTTAGTAATTAATTTTTTTCCTACAGCGTACTATTTCATTTAGTAATGTAGTTTAATAAATTTAACAGTGTATTAATTTATATTTAAAGCATAGTGTAGTAATTTAGCACCATAAAGGATTTATCAATCCTTTTTGGAAATTTGTAAAAGAAACTTTAAAATGACGAATCAACGCTGTGCACTGCACACTCGAACACGTTGATTTTATGTATAAGACTTTATTATTCAAAACATATTATTTTAGAAATATTTAGATTAAATCAAATAACAAATTTTATAACTTTGTTTTTGGGTTGTAACTTAGCATAGTTGGCAATGTTTCAAATTATAAGATTGCTTTTTTTAATTTGGCTGCGCGTCATACTCATCGGTTTATTTATTCTTGAAGGGCAGAAAGAATACCTTCCAGCTATCCAGCATAATATCTTCCGCGACGCACGGCGAGAAGTTATTATTCCGAAGATATTTTACTGGAATGTATTTTTGCAAAAGTTATTATTGCAGAAGAGATTCTCTCCGAAGATATTATGCAGAATGTATTTTTTACCGTTCCCAGTAATTATCTGCGTGAAAATACCTTCCGTAAAAAACTTTCGACAAATGACATTTTGGTAAAAACCCTCGGGTAATTTTACATTCGGACTAATTGACCATCGATCAATTTAGCTTGATTTTTGGTTTTGCTTAGGTTCAGGTAAAATAAGCCCGAAGGTCAATCAGTCAGATTGTCAAATTACCCGATGGTATTTTTACCAGAATGTATTTGTAGGAAAGTCAAATGTCGAAGGAATTTTTACGCTGGTATTATTACGTGGAACCATTTTTCCTAGGCCGGAATTCACAAAGCGGGGTAAACACGGTGCAAACACCGGTTTTAGTGTATTCGGTGTAAGCACTGTGTAAACTACGGTATTTTTGGGTGCTAGCACGGTGTTAGTTAATCCGGACAAGTTACAGTAGGTTTCGCGGCTAATTTTATTTTTTTTGTTCGAAAAAATCCTTGTTTAGCATACATTTACAATATGTTGTTCTGCCACGTTGACTTTTAACACAAATTCGCAATTACTTAATAGAGATTTAAAAGTTTATCAGTTTTTTATACAAATAATTCCTTTAAATTTTGCTTTTTACATCTTTTTTTATCGTTTAATGAAATTTTAACAGACTTAGCCCCAGGGATACCGAAACCTACTGTAAATTGTCTAACACCGAGCTAGCACGAGGATTATCCCTCTTTGTGAATTCCGGCCCTAGTGCCGGATTTTGGACGGAGTCGGAGTCGGAGTCGGTGGAATTTATTGTTTGCCCAAAAAAACGGCAGTTAGTAATCCGAGGCGCAAGGCGCGCAAGTATTTTTAGGCGTACGCCTCAAAATTCGCAAAAGGCACAAGTTTGGCTTGGTGTAAAAAAAGGAGGGAAAATATACACCAAAATCAAATTTGAAATCCTACCGTACCTATAAGTCTTGGAATGGAAAAGTCTATGAATGGAAAATTTTAATAAGGCTTATGTTTTTAGTTCTCACAACTGAAAGAACAACTATTTTTGTATATTATCTTACAAAAAATGATATGGAGTCTTAAAAGTGAGCATATCATTGCAATTCAATAATTACTATAGGTGCAAACATTGGAATCGGCGCTATAATAAAAAACTTAAGTAATTATTATTAGAATTTATTAAGTCCTAAAAATGAGTACATTTGCAAAAGATTTTTACAATAATTAATATTATTGTAAACATTTAAATTGCAGATATAATAAACTTATGTAATTATTATACAAATTTATTGTTTTGTTTAATACATTCGTCGTTACTACGGCAAAATGAGCCACTGTCATTATAAAAGACACGTGACTTTGACTCCTTCTGTAGTTAATAGGGTCCTGTTTTAAATTTAAAATGAGTCACAGAGGCACATATTTGCCACGAACTCTGACTCATTTTGCCGTAGTAAAGACGAATGAAGCAAACCTAATTTTTTTAAGCCCACATTGATAGACTATAATTATAATATTAATTTTAAATTGGTTTCCAGCTGGTATTAAATTTAATCTATTGAAATTTTATAACTAAAGATAAATTCTATCAGGGTGAAAATAGATGAGTGGTAAAGTAACCACTCATTTTTTGAGAAAATATCACGTGCAGAGAAACACATGACGCAACTAAATAATAATTGGTTACATAACCGCTGAAAACTTTTTTTTAATTTTTATCACTCACGCGTTTATTGTTTACTTCTTCCTGGCGGAGAGCGGTTACGCCCTTCATTTCAGCCTGGAAGACTTTAGCTTTAGTTTTTATTTTGTTTTTAAAAATAAATAATATAAATTACAATTCTGCAATTTTCTTTCCCGTGGACATATAATTAAACCTTAAATTTAATGAAAAAATACCCCAAGTTTTAGCTTGTTTAAACAGGATCAAATTTTAATTTTCAAATCAAAACAAAATATAACTTTAAAGAGTACAAATGAATGAATAAAAATGTATTCCAAATTATCTTTAATCTAAAATGGTAAAAATTTTAAATTCATTTGTCTATTTTTTGGTCTAATTTAATTGGTTTGAATGCTTTTTAACACTGTAAAATATTGTTTTTCCCAACGTTGCAACAGTAATATTGCAAACACATTCCTTGGGGACATGTCAAACTCCCTCTCATTTAAGGCACCCTGGCGTCCTACTTTTTGCCTCCCATGACCATCCTGTCGCACTCACGCTTTTTTGGCACTCCTTGCCACTTTTCTTGCATATCAATTTTTGTTCAATCAATAAATGATTTTTACGCAGCGATCTGTTTTACAGGAGAAGTCAAATTATTTACAGCAGGAAACTAACACTTAATTTTCTGCTTACAAGAACAAGAAGAAAATTAAGCAGATTTTTGTAATTAAATTTCAAATTTTATGTTAATTAAAAAATAAATTTTGTCCAAATTTTGTCCAAATTGCTGTGAGTATAATTTTTTCAATTGACATTTCATCAAACTAAAAAAAATGCAACAGTGCTGTGTGACTAGATCAATGTATAAACAAATCATTATCGTATGGTAGAAATTTTTATTTAGTGAGCAGCTGCCGAAACCAAATGCACGAAACCAAACCAAACTCACGGTTGATTGCTAAGCGGACGCGGACTTTAACACCAAGGAGCACGGACACGGAACAGAATCTCTTCTGCGGATTTACAGCGGTTTTTGAATAAAAAAAACTCCAAGGGTTTAGATCTGGAGCCTGGAGGTTGGTTAGAACTAGGATGTTTAAAATATACATTTTTGTAATTAAGATATATTTGATTATGGTATAACAAGCAAATGGGATTTAGTTTATTTAAAGCTCATATCGGTTCTAACATTTGATTTGACCAATCGAAAATAAACATAAAGAACATCTATAAACCATACAGGGCAAGTTGGTCCGGAGTGGGGGGAGTTAAACCACAAATTGGGGGGGGGATTAAAATCCGAAAGCAAAATACCCATATCGCTTTTTTCTCTGGAGTGCATTTACCAATATCGTTTTTGATTTTGAAGGAAAAAAGGTAAAAAACGCTAATTTTAGGTCAAAAAGCTTTTATTTTAGCATTTTTTGAGCTTTTTATTGCTTAAAACATTCATTTTGACCTCAAAACTTAAGTTAGTAGGTAGTCAGAATTTAAAGACTTTCATTTTTCAAAAATTGAGGGATTAACCTTTTCTCCCCCCCCACTTCTGAGTGGGGGGCTGGGGGGTTAAACCCCCCTTTCTCAAAATTTAGGGAGGGGGTTAACCCCTCCCCCTCAACCCCCGCCCCCCCGTGCCCATGTATGCTATAAACTGAACAAGTAAACCTCATTTTTATGGGGCTATTTTGAGAATTAAATTTTTGGTAAAATGAGTCATTTAATAAAACCAAAAATGATCTTTTTAGGAACATTTTAGTACTAATTCTCAAATTAGATTTAAAAAAAACGAAACATTGTTTTAATTTTTACTTTTAATAATATTACAAAATATACAAAAACGTGGTGTCCGGAAATTTGATCGCCAGCACTTGATCGCCGAGCATTAGACCGCCGACGCCGAGCAATTGATCGCCGCAGGATTGAGTATAAATTTTATGCAAATGAGTGTAAACTGGCGAACTCCCCGCATTTCTGTTAATGCGTGAGCATAATTTTTATCATAAAATTTTGTTTTTGACAAAAAAATATTTTTAAAAACACATTGTTAATTAAGAACTTATCATAATAAAGTTTAGCTTGGTTTTAAGGTTTCGCTTAGACATAGGAAAAACTAAAGATTTAGTCTTTATTAAAAAAACAAACCATTCATTAAGTAAATATAAATTTATCATGATAATTTTTTGTGTGATTTTTAGGTTTTGTTTAGGTTCAGGAAAAACAAAGTTTTTTTTTAAATAACACATCATTAAATTTAAATGTAAATTTATCATAAAAATTTTAGTTTGATTTTCAGATTTTGCTTAGGCCCAGGAATAAATTTCTTTTTTTTGGTTATTAAACTAAAAACCATTAATTTTGTTTTCGATTTTGGATTTCGCTTAGGCTCAGAAAAATTTAGATTTTTAATGATCTTTTAAAAAAAGCAATGTTGTTTTGGTAATAAAGGACTTTTATTGCCAAAATAACATTGCATTGTTTAAATATTTTATTTTAATTTTTAAAATTATATTCGGTGGAGTTTTTATTATTTTTGTGGGAGTTTATACCACACTGGTGGCGAGTTTTAACGTCTCGGCGGTCTAATGCTCGGCGATCAAGTGCTCGGCGTTCATGTGCAGGCGTTCAATTTTCCAAGAATTAAAAACGTGAGATAAAGGTAAGTTTTGTTACTTTGTTGTATGCAAATTTAAATAAAAAATCCAAAAAAACACTTTGTTGTATGCAAATTAAAAAAAACTAAAAAAATGGTTTTGGTGGGGCTAACGGTAATTCCCATGGACCATGGACCAATTCGGACCCAACATGGACCCGCCCATGAAGGGTGAAAGACTCACTTTAACAATATAAAACAATATAAAGTTGTTAGTTTTAACTTTTAAATGGCTTAGGCTTAGGCTTAGGATAACACTAAGCCTAAGCCTACTCTCTTAATTTTGTTTGTGAAAAGTCATGTACAAATAAATCAGCGTTGGTAAAAATTACGATGTTGTTTGTAAACTTTTACAAAAACCACTATTGTTTATAAAGCCTCATTTTCTCATATATTCCAGTTGTCGATTTGGCCTAGCGGTTAGAGTCTGGGACTTGCATGGAAAGGTCTAAGGTTCGATTCCCGCCGCAGAAACTTGTTTTCAATTTTTCCAGAAAAGTTTGTAAAATTTACAAACAAGTTTCTTGTCCCATCAGAAAGTCACGTTTTTGTAAAATATGCTAATGTTTTAGTGAAAAAAGTGCAAACAAGGTTAAGAGATAAGCCTAAGCCTGAGGTGCACTAACAACTTTACATTGTTTTGTAATGTTAAAGTGAGTCTTTCACCCCTCATGGGCGGGTCCATGTTGGGTCCGAATTGGTCCATGGTCCATGGGAATTACCGTTAGCCTAACGGTAATTCCCATGGACCATGGACCCACTTGGACCCAACATGGACCCGCCCATGAGCAAAACCTCACTAACAATACAAAACAATATAAAGTTGTTAGTTTTAACTTTTAAACGGCTTAGGCTTAGGCTTAGCATGACACTAAGCCTAAGCCTAAGCCTGAGCCTGAGGTGCACTAACAACTTTACATTGTTTTGTAATGTTAAAGTGAGTCTTTCACCCCTCATGGGCGAGTCCATGTTGGGTCCAAGTTGGTCCATGGTCCATGGGAATTACCGTTAGCCGATTACTAACTGCCAAAAAAACAAAAAAAAATTAATAATAATGAAAACTAAATCTAAAGAATCGAAACCGGTATCGGGCAAAGTCCCAACTGAGGAAAGTCCCAACGTGGAAAGTCCCAACCAATCGATGAATCTCCCAACAGTTCAAATATTAGAAATACGTTTGCAAAACCGGTGTTAAACACGATAATTTTAAACAACGGAAAATAAATAAATGAATTAAATGAATGATAAATGGAATTATGCAATTTTGTAAACGTACTTTCAGAAATGCAGGTTTCCACCCCAATGAGAATTTTTTTTTGATTTTTGGGTTTTGCTTAGGCTTAGGAAAAAAATAAAGTTTTTACTCTTCAGTTTAAAAAGCATCATTAAATACAAATTTACCAGAATACAATTTTGCTTGATTTTTAGGTTTTGCTTAGGCTTAGGTACTCAGTTTTTTGAATAAAGAATTTAATGCTATATTTTTATTAATTATAGTGTTAATTGACTAAAAAATAAAATGGTGTTTGTTGCAAACGTATTTTTTGATTCTGTTGGGACTTTCCACAAACTGTTGGGAGATTCCACAGTTGGGAGATTCACCCTTTTTGTTGGGAGATTGCTCGGAACCTCGAAACCATCAAGAAAAACTAAGTAAAATCAAGTTCAGCTCTGAAATTTTATTTAGAAAAACGTATTTAAACCAGTTAAACTTGCTTTTAAACTTTAACTTTTTGCTTTTAACTTGCTTTTAAACTAGTTAGTACCAAAAATACATAATATACCGAAAAATTGCAACTCCCATCATATAAAAAATAACGGGTCCGTATAAAAACCCCATGGACAGATTCCCCATAGCCCAAAATCCCCATAAACGTTACAAAATCCCCACAAGGTGGTGTAAATTCCCATAAGTATAATGCGTTTGCAATAATTCCTTTAAAATTTGACACTTGGAAAATACAACAAAATTTTGTCATGATAAAATTTAGCTTGAATTTTGGGCTTTGCTTAGGCTTAGGAAAAAAATTAAAACATTTTTAACGCTTTTATGATTAAACCTTAGTTTTTTTTAACACATTTTAGTTTGCAAACACATTTTTGATATGGGGATTTGCACTACGTTATGGGGATTTTTGCCATGGGGATTTTACTACACTACTTTTATGGGGATTTTGCACGTCACCAAAAGTACGGAAAAGTAGGCCATTATAATGAGACTCTCCATTCAAATGGCACCCTTCATTATAATGGCATAGTAGTCATTTTAATTCGGCGAATTTAAATGGAGAGAAAGCCATTGGTAGCATTCCCATACGCGTCCCAAAATTCGATATGACCGACCCTAAAGTAAAATACATTTATAAAACATCTTCATACCCTAAATCAGACTCGTAGACTTGGTTTTTGTAGCTCTTTTTGAGATTTGAGCTTTTCATTAGGAGTTATAAGCCGATTTATACCCAAAAATTGCCCTATTGCATGTACAATTTATGTTATTAAGAATTTTTTTTAATTAAGCCTTCAATCAAACTAATATTATTTTTTTCGTATTACCAAGTGTCTGGCAGTTACAAATTTACTTTTATTTTTTTCATGGTAACAACCAATTTGTTATAATAACCGTTCAAATAGCCATCAAATTTTAGTAGTGAAAAAAATTCACATTTTTGAAAAACAACTTATTTTAATAAAAATCAATTATATTACAATTTTGTTTGATTATAGGTTTTGCTTAGGCTTAGGAACAATAAATCGGTGAAAAACTAAGTTAAAATTAGCGTTTAAAGCCAAAAAAATTTTGCTGTCCATGTTTTTGGTGGTCCATTAACTTTCGAATTTTTATTTTTTTAAAAAATTTTTGAGTTCTTCAGACTTCTAGGATTGTTAAAACATAGTTTTTAATTTAATTTGTGCGTTTACATTTGTTTTTATTAACATCATAGATTGCATATGCTGAAAAAGGTCATTTTTTGGGTATAAATTGGTTCATAACTTTTTGATAAGCTCAAATCTTAAAAATAACCATTAAAACGAAGTCTGTATGTCCGATTTAGTGTACGAAGATGTTTTATATGTGTATTTTACCTGCGGATCGGTCAAATCGAATTTGGGACGCGTATGGGAATTGTAACAAAGCCATTATAATAGCCATTTATTAATTTAATTTCACTTCATATATACTCACAAGTGTAATACTGTCCGGGCCGCATGAGTTTTACCATGTTGGACAGTATTAAACCAACACGAGAAAACTCGTGCAGCCCGGACAGTATGACACTTCTGTGTGAGTATATATGAAGTGAAATTAAATCTAAATAGCTATTATAATGGTATCAGACAAAGTCCTAACTGAGGAAAGTCCCAACGTAAGAAAGTCCCAACCAATCAATGAATCTCCCAACAGTTCAAATATTTCTTAGGCTTAGGTTCAGGTTCAGGCTTAGATTCAGGCTTAGGCTCAGGCTTAGGCTTAGGCGGTGTTTGTTGCAAACGTATTTTTTGAGTCTGTAGGGACTTTCCACAAACTGTGGGGGAGATTCCACAGTTATGAGAATCACCCTTTTTGTTGGGAGATCGCTCGGAACCATTATAATGGCTTCCTCTCCATTTTAACTCGCCGTATTAAAATGACTACTATGCCATTATAATGGAGGGTGCCATTTAAATAGAAAAGCCCATTATAATGGCCTACTTTAACTTACTTTTATATATAGGAGTTGCACATTTTTCGGTGTATTATATTTTTGTGCTACTATACTACTGTGTTATTTTCTTTGTTGGTAATCGATAATATTTTGGGTTGGTTTTTTTGTGGCAGCAAAGCTAACATTTTCATCACAAATTGCTGGAAGAAAGAAATCATATTGTTAACGTTTGTGTTTTTTTATCAAAAACTTTCTTAAAATGGTTCGTGTTGTAATTAAAGGAGGAGTGTGGAGAAACACCGAGGTAAAATTTTTAAAATTTTTTTAGTTGAAACTTTTTTCAAAATGAAAGATGTTTGTTGTAATTGAATTATATTACCGATATAAAAAATAGTGTGATTGTTACGGAGTTGAGATACGAAAAACGCTAACACAAAAGAAATTAACAAACTACGCAGAACCTGGCTAAGACTTGCTGGTGAAATGACCAAAGCAAAGACTAAAATTGTTCCCGGTTTATTTTAATCTAAGGGATTAATTTCTTCTAAAATCATTAAAATCATTGCATCGCTTTTCAAATGAATAGATTTTCCTTTACAAAATTTGATTTATCATATCACTAGAGTAAAAAACTTCTTATATTTCGTCAATTTTAATAATTGTTTCTTCATTGTAAATTTCTAATAATATTCTCTTAGTGCCCTGCTCTTTGGCTAGGTATGTTTTTTTAGAAATACGTTGATTTTATTGTATGGTGTATTTGTAACGAAAGCTTTTGCCAAATACAACTAAAATTTTTTAACATTTCTGTAGTTTAAAATTTATGTATTTTACTACTTGGTTCGATTCCCATACGCGTCCCAAAATTCGATTTGACCGATCCTAAAGTAAAATACACATATAAAATATCTTTGTACACTAAATCAGACACGCAGACTTCGTTTTGATGGTTATTTTTAAGATTTTGGGCTTATCGAAAAGAGTTATGAACCAATTTATACCCAAAAATGACCTTTTTCAGCATATGCAATTTTTGATGTTAATAAAAAAAATTGTAAACACACAAAATAAATTAAAAAATATTTTTAAAAAAAGGGAAAAGCCTAAAAAACTCAAAAATTTAAAAAAAAAAATAAAAAGATACATCCACCAAAAAAAAAAAAAAACGAAGACCAAAATATTTTTTTTGCCAAAAAACATTAATATTACTTTTTTTTCTCCCTATTTTTCCCCTAACCCCAAAAAAAACCTAAAAATCAAACAAAATAGTAATATAATTGATTTTTATTAAAATAAGTTGTTTTTCAAACATGTGAATTTTTTCACAACTAAAATTTGTTGGTTATTTGAACGGTTATTATAAAAAATTGGTTGTTACCATGAAAAAAATAAAAGTATATTTGTGTAGTATTCAAAAATATAAAATAAATATAAGTTTTTAATAATTTTAAATAAATTTAAATCACGTTTATAAAAACTTACAGTTTTTGCCTGTCTGGCAAAAATAGTTTCGGTGTTGCTTTCAGCCCACTTGTCTAGCCCGGTTCCTGGTGACCGGCGGGGAATGTAAAATCCCTGCCAAGTCCCCGGGAAGCGTGGGCTGACGAGTGGGCTATAAAAGCTCAAGATCGGTTCTTGGAGTCATTAAAGTTATAATTTCTCGATATAAGATTGTTACTCTAACATCGACTCCCAGGACCGATCCTTTTGGAAGAAGATAACCGTTCAGGCCGAAACTATCTCTGCCAGTCAGACAGAGATTACAGAAGTTAAGAAACTCCAGCTTGGGAACCGTAACGGAGAAACAAACAAGGCGGTGCTCCCACTCAGGGCCTAGTGGGCATATTCGTGAACATAAAGAAGCTTTGTATACTCTTGTCATACGCACAATTGACATCAGTAACATACAGCAAAAGTTTAACTTTGTGTAACGTCCAACAGCACCCGAACTTTACAAGACAGATACAACAGGCTAACAACAGCTACACGGGACGTTACAGTTGGTGACGTCCCAGAGCGACCGAACTATCCAGTGCCAGTTCATCCAGTCTAACAAACAACAACAGCGCGATCCGTGGATCCACTGTCTCAGCGGTCGAGTGCAACGCCTCTTGAGACAGTTCGTTCTTGGAGAAAGCCTGTCCAGTTCTTGAAGAAAAGCCTTCCTAGATCCTGAGCTGTACATTCGGCTGGGGAGACCAGAGGTGCGAACAGACGACCTTCCCCCGGAGACCAGGTTTGACAGCAGCTAGGAAGAAGAGAGCTCTATAAGAAGAGGAAATCCGGTTGAAGATCTGAGGCTTCCGGACGCCTTCCAACCAAAGCCTGCTAGCAGAAGATCCGAAAATAGAAGAGTACCAGTTGAGAAACCGAGGCAGTCAGAAGCCTTCCAACTGAAAAAACCTAGAAAAAGTCTGAAAAAAAAGACACATAGAAAATTGCAAACATACCAGTTGAGAAACAACCAGAACGCCTTTGAATCAAAGAAATAGGCTGAAGAATAAATAGAAATTATAATCTGACCATAAACCTCACTCTTTATCTGCTCAGATTTAACATCACCGTACGCGTTTAAAACAAAGCACGCGTTCATGACCATAAAGCAAGAAAAAACCAAGAAATTTTTAAGAAGACAAGGACGTTTTACTGCAAAGATTCTAATCATAATTCGCAGTCAAAACAAACGAACAGCTGAACTTTATAAGTGAATGAACTTACGCAGCCGAAAAATCGGAGAAGGAAGCTCAAGAAATACTGTAGCCGAAAGCTATAGATACGTTCCCTCAATCAGAAGACGACGGGGATCCACAAGTGACTTACCTTCAGCTACCACAAAGACACGTCAGAGAACACCACCTAGGCCTCTGCCTCTCAGTGTTCTTACTTCCTCAGACACTGAAAGTTCGCCGAGTCGACAAGCTACAACAGCTAGCACGCCAGAACAAACCCGATCGAACGAAGTATTCTTAAATCCAATCATGAGCACAAGCAATCAAGCCGCAGCAGCTCCTGCAGCAATAGAACCTATTGTACGGGTTATTGATCAAGCCTGGGGAAGACCGGACATCTACCGTGGACGCCCCGCTGACAGTTTTTCTAGTTTCTTGAAAGAATTTGACAAATGGGCGGACAACCAGAAACTAAATGAAGCAGACCGAGCCTTGATGTTGCCCACATTTTTGCGCGATGCAGCAGATACAGCTTATCGCCTTCTGCTAAGCCAACAACCTAACGGTCAATTCAATTCCTATGACCACATGTGTTCCCTGCTTACGAGCACTTTTCACAGTCCTGAAACACAAAGTTTAAAATCAACAGAATTCAGAAATTCAAAACAAAAGGAAGACGAAACGGTAGAGGATTTTGCTGATCGATTACGACGTCTTGTTACAGATGCTTATCCAACGGGAGATACAAGCATTTTAAATCAAATGCTTTGTGATCAATTTTTGGATAATATAAAACCGCATCTAATAAAACACCTGCTAACAGTAAACACCTTGGATTTTGCTGAACTGGTCAGAACAGCCAAAAAATTGGAGCTACGCCTTGCGAAAATAACGGTTTCTATTCCATCAGTTGACGCGAACAGAAGGGAAGAAACCAAGACCAAGTCACCGACGGTAGCATACATGCCGGTAGAAAATAACGGGGGTTCTGAAGATAGAATCCGAGAGATGACTACACAATTGAAAGACCTACAACGATCGGTAGAACGCTTGGAAATATCGCAGTCCTTACGCCAAAACAGGTTTTCACAAGATCAGGGACAGGGATACCTGTCGGCGCCAAACTATCCCCGTCGGGAGCAATTTCAACAATCACGAAACCAACCTGATTTTAGACGCTCGTTTTCTCAAGCTTCCAACAGACCGGCCCCCAACTGCTACAACTGTGGAAGGCTTGGACATTTCCAGTATCAATGTCGAAACGAACCCAGAAATCCACCCCGAGGTCGTCCTCAGTATAGACGAGAGATGCCACCATCAGCGAATTGCTACAGACCAAATAGCAGATCATCTTCTTTTGAGCGTCGCCCAGGATATCAACAATGACAAAATAGCCAAAGTCCTAATAGAAGAGTACGATTCCAATCTCCAATAAGAGTTGTACGACCTACCACGCCTGATGAGTCTGTTTCTAATCGAGAAGAAGCGCTCAATTCTCAATTGACTATTCTTCAGGAACAACTCGACCGACTGCAGAGCCGATCAACGGCCAACACGATGTATCCTACACCTTTTGTAGGAATGCTGACTAAAAATCCTAAAATGTCTGCACGAAACCAGTCGACAGAGCGCTCATCTAAAATAAAACCGCCAATTGAACCTTATACAGAACACTATAATGAAACAAGCAAACAAAGAAAACAATCAGACCGGACGGAGCGAGAGAAAAACTTTAGTGAAAACTTAACTTGTGTAAAGAAAAGAACTAACTCCCGTTCGCCGGACCGATGCCAAAAATCAGGAAAGACTCAACATAATGCATCCACAAAGATACCCGAAAATTCTTTACGCGACGACGTAAAAAATCGAGAAAGCCAACAAATTAATAGA